>ML782249.1:515408-531395 GCA_009831015.1 Picea engelmannii
ATATATATATAGCCGTAGTCTAAACGTTCTACGAAATGAATGTTCTAAGGTGATTTTTTCCTGAGACATTTGTTCAAAATCCAGTAGGGAATTGTTAAATCCGTAGATTTGAGTGATTATTTCTGTATAATCCGAGTGCCCCAAGAATTCTTTGGCACGTTGAATCCATTTTTGCATTCAAAAATTGATTTTAAACTACAAAAAATAATAATTTCGTACAGATTTATGTTATCAGATTCCAACAACAACTATATATATATATATATATATATATATATAGTTGTTGTTGAGCAAGGTTGGTCTCAAAAGTTGTAGAGTTATTTTGCAATTGATTGTTCTCATCCATGGTTACCATACAAGAGCAGGACAAATCAGATAATGTGTAGTCTAAACGTTCGACTTTTTGGCGTTTTTACGGTTATATTTTTCAAACAATTTTTTCCGAAATCCGACCAAAAATTGTTGGAACTTCATATTTGAGTGATTGAGTCTGTATAATTTGAATGCTCCGAGGATTTTTCAGGGTGTTGAATCCATTTATGCATTCAAAAATGCAATTTAAACAACAGAAAATGGTGATTTCACCAAGATCTGTTTCGCCGGATTCAGGTGAAAACGTTCAAAAGATTGAATGTTTAGACAATGCCAATCAGATAAAGGTGGAAAACAAAGCCCATATGAAGCATACCATAATAGAACTGGAAGGTCGGAATGAACCCGTCAGCTTTACTCATTCAGTATTGGGTAATTTTTTTTTAGAAATTGACTATGGATGTTATGCATCTCAACCATCATCATTTCAACCAGACAAACAGTCTGAACTTCTTCATTGCACTCGGACTAATGAAAATGTTTGTATTATAGTTGAAACAACTAGCAGTAGTTCAACTAATTCAGTTTTAGAAACTAACATTTGTACTTTATTCTTTGAAGGTTCCAGGTCAGAAGAAGGAGCCGAAGCAAGATGCATTTTAATTGACCCGATGAAATGCAAAACATTGAATTCCTGTTGTTTAGAATTCGACTGCACCAATAACACGGCTGAATATGAAGCCTTGGTCCAAGGTTTGAAGAAATCCATAGACATCAAGGTAAGATGTTTAAAATTTTTTGGTGATTCTGAAATAATTGTCAGATAGATAAACAATTCTATACATTGTCTATCCCTCCATCTCATAGGCTACTAGCAAGAGGTATGGAGATTAATAATTTAATATTACTTCCATTCCTCATTCTCAAAACATTGGTGTTGATACGTTAGCTAATGCAACATCGAGATTCACTCCATTGAATAATGGATTTATGGTTGAACTTCTTTTCAAGCCATCTATACCAGACAATATTATGAACTGGAGGGTATTCAATGATGATTCATGGATATTGAACTTTCTCACCAGTGCCAGTACTTTCAAAGATGGTGTCATTGACGATGAGAAACATGAAGAGAACATTCAAGAGTGTAGAGATGAAACAAGTGACACCAAGGTTATTCTTGTTCCAAAAAGTGTGTTGAGTTTGGAGAAGTTGTTTGACTTACAGTCAAAATTCAGAACAATAGTCAAAGCCAAAACAAACAGTGCTATCATGACACACACATTGATCAATTTGGGAACCCCTAAAAACCCCAAATTCATTAATTTGGGAACATGTTGCATAGAGACAAAAATATACACCTTCACTCATCTTTTCAAAAGATATAAGGATGTTTTTGCAAGGACATACGAAGATTTGAAAACGTATGATACACATATTATCCAACATATCATACTTATCAAGGAAGGTGTAAAACCTTTTCAACAGAAATTGAAGAAAGTACATCCTACATTAGAGCCACTCATTCAAAAGGAGTTGAAGAAGCTCTTAAATGCTCAAATCATATTCAAAGTGCATCATTCAACATGGGTATCTAATATGGTTCCTATCAGAAAGAAGTCCAGGGAAATCAAACTCTGTGTGGATTTCCGGAATTTAAACCAAGCATCAGAAAAAGATAACTACCATGTTCTTCACATGGAACATATATTACAACTTATCTCAGGATTAGAGATGTTCTCTTTATTAGATGGGTTCTCATGCTACAATTTGGTTCTCGTAGTTGAGTCGGATCAATTAAAAACCACTTTCCGCACGAAGTGGGGAACTTTTTCTTACCGTCGGATGCCTTTCAGTTTGATAAATGCAGGAGTAATTTTTCAGCGTGTTATGGACAGCCTTCAAAGGTTTAATTGGTCAAAGTGTTGTGATATATCTTGATGATGTAATAGTTTATTCCAAGAAAAGATCAGACCGCCTACGGCACCTGAAACGCATTTTTGAAAGATGCAAAAAATATGGTATATCTTTGAATCCTAAGAAGAGCATCTTTGTTATTTCATAAGGTAAATTACTAGGGCACGTCATCTCTAAAGATGGGGTTTCTGTGGATCCTGAAAGAACAAAATCCATCATGCAGATTCCTTTACCCAATAACAAGAAGTCCATTTAATCATTCTTCACAAAAATAAACTTTGTAAGGATATTCGTATTAGACTTTGCAAAAATAGACAAACCCCTTCAGTAGATGATAAAGAAGGATGTTCAATTCAAATGGACATCTGTTGAGAAGGAAGCATTTGATAAATTAAAAGATGCCCTAGTAGTAACCACAGCCCTACAGAGCCCAGATTTGTCCAAAGACTTCTTGTTGTACGTGTTCACTTTGGACCATTCCCTTGCAGCAGTGCTCACCTAGAAAGACGAGAAAGACCCGAACTTAACTCGATTGCAAATTCCATCCATCCAACAAACATGGAGCAAAGTCAATCATTGACTTCCATTGAATTTGATCCATGCCCGTTGGATGGACGAAATATGCAATTGAGATAAGGATTGCCTCGAGGAATGAATGTCCTATTTCTTTCATGAGCACTAGTCTATAGGGAGCCAAATTGAATTATCCAACAGTTGACAAACATGATTTTGTTGTCCACAAAGCCATCAAACAATTCAAGCCCTACATATTGAAGAACCACACCAAGGTGATAGTTCCTCACCCTGTAGTAAGGTCACTATTTGTCCAGAAAGAACTTAGAGAGCATAGAGGAAATTGGATGACCTTTGTACAAGAATATGACCTCAAATTCAAACCTGCTACAATTGTTAGAGGCTAGGGTCTGTGTAAGTTAGCAACCAAAGCATTGGATCTTGAAAACCAGTGCCAAGAAGGATGGAAAAATGAGTTATCATTGTACACACATGAAGTTCTTTATGTCCCAATGCTTGATGACTCTTGGTACAACGATCTTAAGCAATACTTACAGCATGGAACTGCTCCCAATCATTTGAAATCCAAACAAAAGAGAGCCTTGAGGCTCAAGTCTGCACACTACCAACTCATCATTGGCATCCTGTTTAGAAGGAATTATGATAATGTACTTGAATTCCTTGAAAAACAAGATACCGACAGAGTTCTCTCAGAACTATATGATGGACCAACAAGAGGACATTTTGCTGGAGAAACTATAGCTCATAAAATTCTGAGAGAAGGCTACTACTAGCCTACAGTCTTTAAATATGCACATGCCTACGCTAGAAGTTGTAAACAACACAAGTACATCCTAACCTCCACTGATTATTTTATGCAATGGAATAAAGCAGTACCACTGACAAAGGTAAATGAGGAAGTAGCGATCAACTTCCTAGAGCAACATCTGATTACTAGGTTTGGATTTCCCACTACTTTTGTTGTTGATAATGCTACATACTTTTCTTCCTTGAAATTAATTGAGTTCACTTTAGACAAAGGGATTATTTTGATATATGCAGCTAACTATTACCCCCAGGGAAATGGTGTGGCTAAATCCACCAATAAAAACTTGATCTGTATCTTGAAGCGAATTGTAGTTGATCAATAGAGGAACTGGCACAATTATTTACCAAATGCTCTCTAGATAGATAGAGTGACACCTAAAGCCTTCATAGGGATATCCCTTTATTTCCATGTTTACAGGAAAGAAGCCATCCTTCCCCCAAATATTTTCTTGCCTTACTTTCAATTGTCTCAAAAATCGTGAGGTTAGAATTGCCCAATTATTCAAAGGAGAGTTGTAACTCTACCTAAGCTAGAAGAAGAGAGAGGGAAAGCAAAGAATTTTTTTTTTGTTCATCAATAGACTATCAAAAGATGGTTCAATAAGAAGTCTGTAGGAGACAAGGATTTCCAAGTGGGAGATCTGGTTCTAAAATGGGATAAGCCACATGAAGACAAAGGGAAACATTCCAAATTCCAACAATTTTGGCTTGGACCTTACTTGGTCAAGGAGAAACTCAGCCTAGGCACATATAGATTTCAAATATTGAAGGAGAAGTAGACCTCCTTCCTATCAATGGCTAAGTATTGAAAAAATACTTTAATTAGTATCCTGGAATAACTGACTTGTACATAAATAATTGATCTGTTGTCCCTCATTTCTATACTTCTAGATTTTCTTAGTCTTCTTCTTATTTCCAATGCTACTTTGTTTCATTTCGACTTAGTTTTTATTTGTTTGATTTGAGTCATTCCTATTTTCTTTGCTCAATTTGGACCTCTTCATTGTAAATCATTTCCTCCAGATTTCCCTGAATTATTTTCTTTCAAAATAAATCATTGTTGCTAACACCTCGTTCTTTCAGTGATATGGCACACAGTGGCTTGACATCATGGATATATATTCGTAACTCTAAAGACAAGAAATTGCTTTCTATGTTATTGGCTACCTCAATCTAGTATCCAAGGTTCAGACTCCGTAGAGGAACATTGCCTAAGTAGAGGAAAAACATAAACACCTTAGATCTGGTCATGGACAGAGAATTTGCTACCTTCTAAGGCCCCAATCACTCACACTTAACTAAAGGTTGATGTTTAGACTAGGAAGCGTATGGAGTATCCAAGGTATTATGCATAAGGAAGTAGCTTATCTATAAAGTAGGTATATCTCTCACAAACAGGTAGCATCCCACATGCCTTTAAAGGAAGACTGAAATCCCCCATCAACCTCCCTCTAATGATAAATACAAGAAACGAGGAAAACATGTCTAAAGGTAAAGGCTTGGGAAAGGCATTTCAGATCATGCAGGTACCTTCGTCGGGGCTATGGACACTCATTGGCAATGCAACAAGGTCTTTGATACCTGGGTGACTTCCATCGAAGCTACGGACACTTGCTAGCAGTAGAGAAACACCATAGAAATGGAATAACTGGCCTAAACTTTCAACATTCATGGTGTATAAGTACCTTGTGATACTGCACTCGCCTCCAAGGAAGGACTAAGTCTAAGGAAATAAAATTTATAAGATGCCTTGGAAATGTAACTATTGATCCATTCAGAGCAGGTATGAACTCTCATTCATCTTGTATCAAGTTCTATGTTCAATGGGACCTACTAACACTTGACTTTGGTGCTCCTTTGAGGTTAAACTTTTTGTTTCATGAACTAGTATTTGTCTTGACAATGTATGGTGTAGAGATTCATGGCTCTGCTCAGTAGGTTTTCAATTGTTATGCTAGCAACAACGCCTTCCCCATTTTTTCTACTATTTCCCTGAACTTCATTCCTCTTCAGGTTGAATAGTATGGGGCCCCTCCTTCTTGTGTTCCAATTTTTATGGTCTAGTCTTAATTTGGGCTGATTTTGTCTTACAAGTTTTTCTGAAAACACTTCCCATATTGGGTGCTCTGGACGCATTCCGACGAGGGGGGCACTCCCCAATATCCACTGCCAACTGTCCCCCTCGTGTCCTCTCCCCGGACACCTGGTCCTCCCCTTCCTTATTAAAACTCATGTTCCATCACACTCACTTGATCTCCTACTTGTCGGTGTCTTCTCTCTACATTCGGGTCCCCACGTTCATCTTCACTTGGCTTATCATACACTGGTGGAGTTTATTGCTCGTAATGGCACATTCGGTGATGATTGTTGGATCCCACATGTCCTTTCCTACTCCTGATTGCTCCGTCGACCTATTTTTCTCCCCCCTCAGTCGTTTCTCTTGTTGCTCTCTTGCTTTGCTCCTATCCCTTTGTGTCTCGCTTGGTTTTCTTCCTTTCCCAAACCCTCTATCACCACCTTCCTTTGTTTCCCCTTTCTCCCTTCCTCTTCGTTCGCTTCCATGGCTTTGGGGAGCTCTCATCATCGCTCTCGGGTTGGTCGATGTCGAGCCTCGAGCTCACGAGATATCTCTGCTGCGGAAAATCTAGTCGGCGACTACCATGCTCATACCCCACTAGAAATTCAAGCTGAAATCGACCTTGCTAAAGCAGACGTCCAAGTTCTCAAACACTACATCTCCAATGAGGAAGTAACAGACACCACTCATTCCTAAGTTCCTGATCCTATCTCTACAAGGGCACAAGACTCCCAATACTTCAAAACCATTAATCTCTACTGGCACTTAAAGATGTTAATGGGAAAGGTTATGGAGGAGAGGAATGAAGCTCATCAAGAAATTCTCCTCCAGTTGGATGATGTGCAGCTCTAGGTGAAGGTCGTGGATCACAAGTTGAACCTATTGGTAGAAAAGATGGTTGGACTGTGTTAACACATATTAATGTAAGGGTGGTTGTTTTCCCTAAGGAAGTGGCACCTTGGTCAAAATGCGAGAAAAAGGGCTTAAAAATCCACAAATGGCATTTAGCCTAAGTCAGGGGTCTGATTTGATATTTTGGCGCCCACGCAGTCCCAGTCATCTCGTCAGCTCCGTATCATCAGTGTCCACGTTTGCCTGCCAAGTCCTCCTTGCAAGCGTCAAGCAAAGCTCCAGATCGTGAAGTTTAGAGTGCGGCCCATCCTGATCCCGATGCAAACAGTTCATGAAAGTGAGGCGGCAGTTGAGACATCGTCTCGCCGCATAAATGGAAAGCCAAAAAGGACTTGCAGAGCAGAGCTTGCGTCTGACAGGGGAAGGCATGCGCAGTCTGACTGAGAAGACACAGACGTATGGCATTGGACCAGAAGCTCGAGCACGCCTCTGTTGGGTGAATTTTTGAGTATATGTATGTAGTTTTGAGTTTTATTAGAGGTCTTTGGTTGAGCAGAGCTCCCATCTGTAATGTTTATTCTGCCAGAGTTGTTCTCTGGTTATGTAATCGATTTGAGACTTTCATGTTAATAGAAGTCAGTTCTCTATTTCCTTTCATTTTTGTCTGTTAAAACTGTTTAAAACACTCGGGCATGGATGATCCAGTCGAGGATTGTTATGTTGCTGTAATGGAGGTTTGATTATAGCAGTATCATGGTCAATTTTACTCATTTCCTTGTGTATCTTTTCCTTCTTACATTGAATGGCTTGGGCATGGAAGATCCAGTCGAGTTGTTGCAGTTACAGGATGATGGAGGTTTGATCATCCTGTTGTTGTAACTGTGTTGCTTGCAACATATTTCAGTGTCTAGAGCTTGAGCTCAAGACTGCTCTTGAGTTCGAGTTTTTCATCTCCGAGCTGCTGGAAGGCCGGATGCCCATAGCAGTCTCGTTCACTTTTCTCACTAAGTCTTCCCTCTGCTCTCGCTTTAACTCGATTTCTTGACTGAAGTTAATGTGGCCCTCACGTCCCTGTGCATTTCCTGTCCATTCTTGTGTTGAACATCATTCAGATTTTGAGTTTTGTCCATTGACCTTCATCCATACAAACCAACATCCACCATATAACTCTGATGGGTATCAGGCTTGCCTTTTCTGCAATTTGAAGGCGACTTCTGGTGCTAACATTTATGGCGTCGTTGCCGGGGATGAAAGTGAAGATATCTTCCCTGGGAGAACGACAACGAGCTTTTGATTCTGAAGGTGCATCAGACATCAGAACCATTGAAGATTGCGCTTGCACCTGGCGACTCCACTATTTTAGTGCAGCTACTTCTAGCTACACCTGAAGCTCCCTGGGAGAACACAACGATCAGATCTGGTCTTTGATGGTGAACAAAGACCAAACACACTCATTCTGCACATCATTCACCTGGCAACTCCATGGTTGAAGAATCGATTTGCGACTCCACTGGTTCAAAATGGACAAAATCTTGGCTCAGAGGTTTGCTCCTTTTAATTTCTCTTCTATTCCTAATTTTTCAAATGTTGTCCCTACTTTTGGTGAGTGGGGTGATTTTTTGCCCAGATTTAGAGAACATAGAGATGAAAGCCCTGCTGAGCATCTGCTTGAGTTTCATAAACTCATGCATCAGTGGGAAATACATCATCATGATGTCTTGATGAAAATGTACAGGTTCTCATTAGAGGGAGATGCTCATGAGTGGTTTTACTCCTTGCCCCCTGCTAGTATCTCCTCCCTGGAACAGTTTCACGTAGCTTTTAATATGCATTGTCAGAAGTTTTATTCCTCTGAGTTAATTTTTCATAGCTGTTGTGAGGAATATAAAGACTGTGTTCAAGACATAACTGATTCTTATGAAAGCTGTGAGGATGAGGAGTATACCTCGGAGGAGTTGATAAATCCGGTAAAATCACTTTCTGCAATAATAGAGGAATTGGAGGCAGATTTTGCTTGCCACTCTTGCGAGGAAAATGCAGAGGATATTTCGGTCCTTGAAGCAGAGTTCTTGGCAGCCCTACTTATAATGAGGAAGTGATTTTGGATACTAACCAAGAACAAACAACTTGCGATGAATATCCCGACGAAGATCACGAAGAGCAGAGCTCTCCTGTGGTTCTTGTTTATTATGATTGTGTATCTGATCCTTGGGAGATCCATGAAGGAGAAAGGGAGGAGCTAAATGCGCAGTTTATCTCCTATTCAGAGCCTGTAAACGAGTAGATATCACCTGGTACCAGCCATCCTGTGTATGACAGCTATGAATCAGACTCTGAGCTGGATATGCAGGATTTCCAAGAACATACAGCAGAGCCTTATCCTCTATTCATTAAAGAAAAATATTATGAGGAAATTAGCCATCCTGAGCAGCATGATGAAGAGCAGAGCTTTCCCATGGTTCCTGTTTATGATGATTATGAATCTGATCCTTGGGAGAGCTATGAAGATGAAAAGGAGCAGCAGAAGGGGCATTTTATCTCCTGTCCAGAGCCTATAAGTGAGCATCCATCGTCTAAGGTCAGTCAACCTGCATCAGCCTCTCACCCACCTGAGCTTGCCAGAGAAATCCAACAATGTGTGAGCAGCTGTGTAGCAGAGAAGGCTGCCTGTTATAATTTTTCTAGAGTTTGTCGCTTGTCCTATGAGCCTATGAAGGAATACATGGAGTTGTATTTCCTTCATGTTTTGAAGCCGCCCAGCTTTATCTTGACCTCATCATTAGGAAGAAAGCTGAAGAATGTAACCGTTCTGCTGTCACGGTTGCATTCTTTGTTATCAATCATTGACAGAGTAAACAAATTCGTAGCTAGGAAGTTGCTTGAGTGGCTATGGTGGAAGTTTGCTTTCACCTAGCACTGTGTAAAAACTAATTAGTCTAGGATGTACATAAATAAGCTCCTTTGGAGCCCATGTGTTTTGCTTTTGTTTTTAGAATAGTGTGCTTGTCGGCCTGTATTTCCTCAGCAAGATGTTTTGAGCTTGATTCCATAGCCCAATGCAGAAGGCGACTGGAACTACTGAAGATCTTAAAGCCTAGCAGGGAGGACTCTATCCCCCATGGAGCCTAATGTTAACACACATTATTGTAAGGGGGTTGTTTTCCCTAAGGAAGTGGCACCTTGGTCAAAATGCGAGAAAAGGGGCTTAAATACCCACAAATGGCGTTTAGCCTAAGTCGGGGGTCTGATTTGATATTTTGGCGCCCACGCAGTCCCATTCATCTTGTCAGCTCCCTATCATCAACGTCCACGTCTGCCTGCCAAGTCCTCCCTGCAAGTGTCCAGCAAAGCTCCAAATGGTGAAGTTCAGAGTGCGGCCCGTCCTGATCCTGATGTAGACAGTTCATGAAAGTGAGGCGACAGTTGAGACATCGTCTCACCGCATAAATGGAAAGCCAGAAAGGACTGGCAGAGCATAGCTTGCGTCTGACAGGGGAAGGCATGCGCAGTCTGACTGAGAAGACACAGATGTATGGCATTGGACGAGAAGCTCGAGCACGCCTCCGCTGGGCAAATTTTTGAGTATATGTATGTAGTTTTGAGTTTTATTAGAGGTCTTTGGTTGAGCAGAGCTCCCATCTGTAATGTTTATTTTTCCAGAGTTGTTCTCTGGTTATGTAATCAGTTTGAGACTTTCATGTTAATAGAAGTCAGTTCTATGTTTCCTTTCAGTTTGTCTGTTAAAACTATTTAAAACACTCGGGCATGGATGATCCAGTCGAGGATTGTTATGTTGTTGTAATGGAGGTTTGATTATAGCAGTATCATGGTCAGTTTTACTCATTTCCCTATGTATCTTTTCCTTCTTACATTGAATGGCTCAGGCATGGAAGATCCAGTCGAGCTGTTGCAGTTGTAGGATGATGGAGGTTTGATCATCCTGTTGCTGTAACTGTGTTGCTTGCAACATATTTCAGTGTCTAGAGCTTGAGCTCAAGACTGCTCTTGAGTTCGAGTTTTTCATCTCCGAGCTGTTGGAAGGCTGGATGCCCATAGCAGTCTCATTCACCTTTCTCACTAAGTCTTCCCTCTGCTCTCGCTTTAACTCAATTTCCTGACTGAAGTTAATGTGGCCCTCACGTCCTTGTGCATTTCCTGTCCAGTCTTGTGTTGAACATCATTTAGATTCTGAGTTTTGTCCATTGACCTTCATCCATACAAACCAACATCCACCATATAACTCTAATGGGTATCGGGCTTGCCTTTTCTGCAATCTAAAGGCGAATTTCGGTGCTAACAGATTGGACTTCACCAACCTAAATTATCCACAGCCACAGGTTCCTGTAGCAGAAGACCATCTTCCTCTTGTTTAATTTGCTCATGGTTCTTAGTTTAGATTCTCTTTTTTCTGGTTCCATAATACTAGGTGCTCTTTCCCCACCTCCCTTCAGTGATTAGAATGATAGGCAGGCCTTTAATGGACTTTCCTTTTCTATTAAGAACTTATGTTATTTTCTGCTCTATGGTCATGAAAAATACTAGTTTTTAAAGACTAATAAACTTGACAAATTGACTTTCTGCTGCTGGTCTGGTTTCCCAAGCGATAGACCGGCAACAAAGTCCTTGTATATTTCTTTTTGAGCTAATACAAAGGATGTGGAAAGTTAACAAAAAAAAAAAAATTCTGAAAACACCAATACTAACTTTGCCTTATCCTCTAATGAAATCATCCTCCAAAAGGATTTTCTTCTAATTTTTTCACCTTCGTCGATACATCCTTTATCGTTGGCCCAAATATTCTCTAGTGTTGATACATCCTTTATCGTTGTCCAAAATCTTTTCTGGCACCGAAAGGAATATTTATCACTCGAAATAATTTTCTCTTCGTCGATATGCCACTCTAAAGATATTTTTCTTCAGCGACATATCACTGAGATGAATCTTTTCTGCGATGATACTTCGTTGCGAGAAAAAATTCTTCACAGACACTTCGCACAAGAAAATCATTTTCCACAACGAAACACCACATATCGTTGAGAAAAATATTTTTTCTCATCAATGTATTGGTGAGAAAAAACATTTTCTTTGTCGACATATTACTAGAGAAAATCTTTGTCTTCGTTGATACATCGCTGAAGAAATGTTTTTTCTTTGTCGATACATCACTAAGTAAAAAAGATTTTCCTAGTCGATAGATCGCTAAGAATTTTTTTTTTCTCATCAATGTATTGTTGAAGAAAATCTTTTTCTCCGCTAATGTATCGTTGAGGAAAAAGATTTTCCTCATTGATATGTCGCTAAGAAAAAAAAATTTGCTCGACGACACAGCATTTTCAAAAAAAATTCTTCATCAGCGACAACTTGTTCATGGCCCCACTTCATTGATTTCACATGTATGAGGTGAGTTGGCACTCGTACAACCTTTCTTTTTGGATTTTTGTGCCCAACAATGATTTTTTGCTTATAAATCCCCACTTTTCCCCTCATTCGACATTGTTACACTTAGTCATCATTGTCCACTTGGAATAGATTTTGAGCACCCCCACGCCACGTCGTCGATTGCTAACTTCCACCTCGACAGTCCACTCACTCGCTAACAAGTAAGCGTCTATGGACAGACTACGACCCTCCCTCCCTCTCATTCATTTTTTTTAATATATATATATATATATATAATTGATATGGCCTTTTCTTTCTCGACCCATTTTTTTCTTCTCAATTCAACACTGTAAAAGCTTCCCCATTTGCAAGGAATCCATGAATTCATTTCACCCAAACTCGCTCCTGCGCCTTTTCCAAATTGGAAGGGCATTTTCCCTCCCTCGACAAAGACCGGGAGTAAGGAATTTGCCCAAAGGAAAATTCCTCATTGAACACGTACCCATTCCCACTCTTAGAAAAAGGGTTGTCATACAAACCCCCAAATAACGACCTACTCATAAAGAATTTCAAAACCAGGATTCTTATAAAACCCCAATCAACTACACGTGGATACCCCTCGGGCCGTGGACATAGAGCATTTCTTTAGTTTTTCCATTAAAGCCTGATATCTAAGACAAGAAAAAATTGTTCATTGGATGTAGCTTGGATGGTTGGGAGGAATGTTACCCTCCCCACCCAAGTTCAAATCCTTGTGAGTGACATGTTGTGCCCTTAAATGGGTCTATAAGATGCCCTTGTTGTTGAGCCCCCAATATTTCGAAAAATACTCGGCCTCCCTATGTTCTCTCGCGGATTTCGGGAGGGGTTTCCGTGGACGTAACGAGCATCGATATCCGGTGCTGTGAACCACATGGAAAAAAACAATCTAAGAAATAAAGAGAAAATCCTCAACCTTTCACTGAAAATCAACCCGGTTATGGTCACCATGTCTGATTTACCAGGGATCCATAGATAAGAAACTCCCCAAAACACATTATTTTCCACTTCAAATTGCGGTTTTGAAATGCTAACCACGCTAATTTTTTATATTTTTATCATGGGTAAATCACAGGAACTATCATGGCCACATACCAAAGGAGAATTGGCAAAGGTCTTATCATTGAAATCACCTCAGATAGGGAGGAGGAGGAAGCAAGAACCAACACTCCGGGCTCCATTCATGATGATACATGTTGCATCATTGACAAGGATGTGTCCTATCATTGGGACGAAATATATTAAATGTTCCAAAATGAGACTTTCCCCAAATTGCTAGAAGGGGACCAGGATTTGGGAATCTACCAGACTATTAAACGCTCCAAGCTTCACAAAATAGTTGCACACTTAACTATGTTTCCATGTGTTGAGCCTATTTCCCTATGTTGCATTGGTTTTCGGGACAGGGGGACGCATCCTCGGGACGGCTAGGGCACACCCCCAAATTTTCAGGGGACGACGGGTTGGGGACAGAAATAATATATATATATATATATATATATATATATATATAGAGAGAGAGAGAGAGAGAGAGAGAGAGAGAGAGAGAAATTAAAATTTTAAAAGTGATCATAAACATTTGTAGTTGTTTCAATCTTGTAAGCATAACAAGCTATACTATATAGTATTATGCACAACCCTTAGACTTGTCAATTCTGAAAAAGCTAAAGCAATTTAAAAAAGGGTCGAGTGGCATTGCATTATTGGTTGCTAGACAAGAGCAAAATGCAGTTTAGCTTTAGGAAACTTAAGTGAGAATTGTTTCTATAACAGTTCTTCCTTATATTTCTTGTTAAGGATGATTATGCTAAAACATAAAAAGCATTCCCTTCTCAACAAGTTTTGTAGATTTTTACATCTGTGTTGAAAACCACTATAAAACACTTTGGTTCCGTAAAGAGATTAGATTCATATTTCATATTAAGAAGGTGATTAAATAGGAATTTATTCAAACATTTAGTACCCAATCGAAGTCACTACTATCTGATTGTTTTCATAATGCTTGAGGTTGGGATGGTGGAAGCACTAGACTTGAATGACTCTTGGAAACCCATGTACAATATGTAAAAGCTAAGATGACTAGAAATATGCGAAGAACAAGAACAACAACTACAAGGATCAGCCCTTTGAAATGTTGTATTTCCTGTTTTTTTTTACATGGAAGCTTTGCTTGTTGTAATATTGTTGCTGAAAATACAATATTTAA
Organism: Picea engelmannii; assembly: GCA_009831015.1. Lineage (NCBI taxonomy): Eukaryota > Viridiplantae > Streptophyta > Pinopsida > Pinales > Pinaceae > Picea > Picea engelmannii. The sequence goes on from ML782249.1 coordinate 529,532, forward strand.
ATCACCAAAAACTCAAATCGAAACCCATCATACAAAACCCATGTTTTGAGCTGCAACTTTTACAACAAATTCAGATTCAATGCAATACAAAAATAATGGATGGAAAAATGATCTTGATGTTCAATCATCAATTTCCATGATTGAAGAGACTAAAGATATATGCTCGGAATATCCTCAAAATTTGCCCAGAAAATCCCTAAAATCTTTGCAGAAAATCCCTGAAATCTGTCGAGAACATCCCTGAAACTTGTTCGGAACGTTCCTAAAATATGTTTGGAACGTCTTGGGGACGACCAAAAAGTCCTCGAGTCCCCAATGGAGTCCCTGACAATTTGGGTAAGTTTCCTAAGGGTCCCCAAGTCCCCAGAACGACGAGTAGGCATGTTTCTTTGGGGGGACGGGTCCCCGTGCAACATAGTTATTTCCTAGATTATTCGACACACTGATGTGGATAGTAGAGTGATAAGGGATGCCCACAGAAAGGAAATTTCTTCCTTTATTCCTTTAGTCCTCAGAACGTGCTACAAGCTTCCCAACAAAGAAATTGAGCTCACTGAGGACTGGATGAATCACTCCACTCTGGCTCCCAGAGATGTTATGAAGAATTGACGGATCCCAAACAAGAATTTCAATACAAGGCAGTCAGATGATTACCCTGCGAAGATGTTGAGGATGCCATATCAATATGTTGTAGCAATGCTTTGGACGTTGTATGGAGAACTTGATGCCCAAAAGTTCATAGTGTCATGGGTCCCGCTAATCCACTCTATCACAACCATAGGACACATTTTCAACTGAGCAAATATTCTCTTTACAAAATGCATAGTCCTGAGGAAGCATCCGAATTTCCATATGTCTTCTTATCTATTAGATGTAGTGTGTATGGTGCACACCTACCCAGACATGGGTTGGCAATGGTAGTTGAGTGACCCTTCGATTCGCGTTTTCTGCCAATATTTATGTGAGCACAAGTGTCGCATACACTATCACAAGATATGCAAGAAGTTTCTTATTCCTCTATATTAGTTACTATTCTATGCTCCAATGCCTTGCGTGTCAGAGAAGGCAAATGGTCATAGTTGGGAAGGTAGGAGATTGGTGCATAATGGAAAATGGGACATACATCAGGATCTATGGTGCGACTGAGGCTCCTCATATGTTTCCTAAATTTGTCCCTAATAAACTTGTTTTGCAAGAAGTGGCATACCGGACATTGGTGAATGGAGTTGGGGCAGTTCTCGTCAGAGATAAAAAATTAACTTGGCCACCATTGCCATTCTGGTTAGGTTCCTATTGTTTCAAGGATGTTAAGGAAGCTTAGGCCAAAGTTGATACTCTGGAAAAGTTCCATTTTGGGGAGGAAAGATTTCGTAGACATTATTCCCTGAAAATTGTTAGCAGACATTATTAGGTCTGCAAGTATAAAAGGACTTATGAGTCTGAAACCTAGAGGGATGAAGAAATCCACAAGAGAGTTGTAAATTATGACGAAGTGATATTCAGGATGAGGGGCAGCTCTCAACATAGTGGCAAATTACAGCAACAAGAAGAAGTTAAAGCAACAAGGGAAAAGGCAGAGAAGAAGAGGAAATTGGAGGAAGAAGCTAAAGCAGCGGCTAAAGAGGAGGAAAAGAAGAAAAGGGAGATTGAAGCTCTCAGATATCAAGAAACTGCAGCAGCAATAGAAGCAGAAAGGAAAAGAAAAGAACAAGAAGAAAAATAAAGACTTCAGAAAGAGCAGGAAGAGAAGCTCAAAAGAGAAGAAGAAGAAAAGAAAATGAAAGAGGAAGAAGAGAAGAAAGCTCAAGAAGAGGCACAAAACACCAGCCCAGTGGACACTAGCAGCCTAGAAGCTTCTTCCAGC
>ML782249.1:540328-567750 GCA_009831015.1 Picea engelmannii
AAGCTTTCATTCAAATAATGCAAACTGCAGTGTCACTCGGACTCATTGACAACATGTTTTCAGAAACAGGAGGACTTTATCCAAATGCTCCTCAGACAACTTTACCATTTGTTTGTGTCTTGGTAATTTCATCCTTTCATTTAAAAAATTAAAAGCATTAAACGTTCTCAAGGCTTCCAAGTTCCTAAAGTTCTATCTAAACAATGATTCAAGGTGCAATGGGAACAGAGTGTCGCTATTATTGTAATCCACTCTGCAAAATCAGAATTTAAGAGTGCAAAGAAAAGTAAAAACTTTAACATTGCTTCAAAGTTCTAACTATTATACATAATGGTAACTATTAGTGCTTTGATCTAAGTGGAGTTACGATTTCTTTCTTCGGTCATCCATCTGCCACCAAAAATGGTAACCTAAACATATATACTCATCAGACGTCCACGTCCTCATTTCAACCATGGTTTGCCACAGGTAGGGGGTCGGGTTTTATCACCAACACACAGCATATATCTCCATGGGTTTCAACTTGTGAATCCGTGATTAGGTTTGGTTAATCCCAAGTGCTTTACCATTCAAGTTACATTGCATTTATTTGTTTACTTGAATGCAAACTTTCTACAACATGTTGAAATGCAAATGTGTTCTAGGCTCAAAAATACTTCAAATTGAGTAGTGACTAAGGATGCAAAGAGATTAACATCTTTTTGATTTCATTCAGGAATCATCCAAAGTGTTATCATAATACTCAAAGGATTATCCAAAAACACTTTGTCGAGTCAAAAGATATTGTCTATAGACACAAGCATATCTCTTGCTGCTAAGGCACTTTGGTACCTATATGTATCTGGGTCATAGTAACTTCAAACTTCTGCTGCAAGTGACCTCAATATTATCAACCATAAATTGAAATGATTTATCAATTAAGAGGTCCATGCAATGCTAGGGTAATCAAATAAATTATTTTTAGACATTACTTTATTAACGCTTATCTTGCATCAAGGAAGAAAACCCTCAAAATATATTTTCAACCAATAGCCAGAGTAATATTTGATCTGAAACCTATTTCTACTGCTTTAAGGATTTCTTTATGAATATATTGAGAACCTAAACCCCGTAATTGAAAAGGTTCTATTTTATTCAAAATCTCAATGTGTTAATCCAATTTCTTTCTGTTAACTTATTCCACTAATTGAATAACTTCCGTAAATTTTAAGATAAACTGAATTGAGTTCACATCCAGTCAAACCTTGCTCCCACAATGATGAAATGTCACTTCAATTCTACCTTAGCATCCCTGATGACTCCCTTTCATTGTGCAATGACTCAGTAACCTCACATGCTCTATGTGCAGCACCAAAGATCTAACCTCTCACAAATTCTTGTCAACGGACCTGATCAAAATTTGTTAACTTGTTATTTAGTGTCCGTTCAAACCTTCACACCATATGAGATCTGTGATCTAGAGTTTCCATTATGAAATTTCCTAGGTGGTTGGGGATCAATTGGCTATTAACTGGATATCCTGGACGGATTTACTCTTCCTCTTTTACATCATTCTGGTCGTAAGCTTTGTAATTGCATTCTTCCTATGGTGTTTTAATGTCAGTTCATCTTCTGATTCCATGGCGGAGGCAATGATGTTTTTCTGTTGCAGGCTACTGTACCCATCAGAAAATCACGACCAATCTCCAAATACATTAGCCTGATGTTTCAATGGTAGCCTAAGGAAGTATTATTCAAAAATCTCGATCTACTGATCCAATTTCTTTGTTAACTTATTCCACTAATTGAATAACTTTCCATAAATTTTAAGATGAACAAAATTGAGTTCACATCCAGTCAAACCTTGCTCCTACAATAACTAAATCTCGCTTCAATTCTACCTTTCCCTGATAACTCCCTCTCATTATGTGATGACTCAGTAACCCCACATATTCTGTGTGCAGCACCAAAGATCTAACCTCTCACGAATTTATGTCAACCTGATCAACGTTCGTTAGCTTGTTATTTAATGTCTGTCCAAACCTTCACATCATATGAGATCTGTGATCTAGAGTTTTTATTATGAAATCCCTAGGAAGTTGGGGTTCAATTGATTATTAACTTGATATCCTAGAAGGATTTACTCTTCTTACTCTACACCATTCCCGGTTGTATGCTCTGTAAGTGCATTCTTCTTATGGTGTTTTAATGTCAGATCATCTTCCGATTTCATGGCGGAGGCAATGATGTTTTTTTGTTGCAGGCTGCTCTACTCTATCAGAAAATCATGACCACTCTCCAAAAACGCTAGGCTGATGTTTCAATGGTAGCGTAAGGAAGTAGGATCCGGTTTAGGACTTCAAGTGGCGTCTTTTAGATAATAAAAAAATATTTTGAGCTAACCAAGCTCGAAGTTAAAACATAATTTGTGCTTCTTAGGCACCCATGTTGTCACAGTGACTTGGGAAGCCCGCACCGACCACCTGTGAAATTTCAATCATCATGGTCCATATGCTTATGATTTCACTCATAATGGTCCTAGCAACCCAGGGCACTCTCCAAAATTCCAAATCACCCTCATGTTCAATCATCATGGTCTATCTGCTTATGATTTTGCTCCTAGCGACCCAGGGCACTCCCCAAATCAGCATCCATCCTAGAAGGAACCCAACAGAGCCGTTCGAAGGGTCAGAGTGCGTTCTTCCGACAATAGTTTAGGATCAGATCATCTTCCGACAGTGCATGGAGGGGACAATGATTTTTTTGAATGAAAACTATTCTATCCATTAGAACACCATGCACTGTCGGAAGTAGTCTCCAATCCAAGACTTCAAATGGTGGCCCAAGGAAGTAGTCTCCAATCCAAGACTTCAAATGGCATCTTTCAGATGGTGTAAGCAGCTTGGGCTCATTGAAACAACAATAAGCTCATGTATTAATGGTGACCAGAGGAAGTAAGCTCGGAGTTAAGCCTTCAAATGGCATCTTCCAGATGCTGTAAGCAACTTGGTCTCATCTAAACAACAAACATACTTTCCAAATACATGAGCTGCGGAAGAGCTAATATAATTAAAGACTGGATCCTAATAATCCAAGATATAAAGAAGAACTGCATCCAAATTGAAGTCTTATTAGACACCCACGATCCTTGGCCACTAGTGAATTTCCTCACCAAAGAGCAAATTCACCAAGAAGAAACAAAAAAAATTCTGATAGATCTCACCTTGAAGAGACAGTGGTCCAGATTTTGCTGAATTTGGATGAAGGCTTCCCTGACTCGCCTCCGTGCAGGAGCCTGATCCAGATTCATCTGAGAAATGATGTACTTATCCTCGTCTAAGCCCTCCATGGCCCTGCCTTTGACCCTTCTGCTAAGCCTAACCACACATGCAACCGCAACTGCCACTACAGAATCCCGATACCGCTACTGCCCCAATAGGAGAACTAGACACGACGCTAATAATTGTATGCTTATTCTATTAATTTATAACAGGACACCTGCAATTCCGATAGGCATCATTTAAAGCTGGTATGTGCTCAGAGGTCGTAGGTTCGGTTCCATTCTGGGCCGGGATTAGTATACCCACGTCAGTGAGTACAACATTCTTGTATGTAAGCGAGAGCCTGCAGAATACGGGGGTTTAATGGCTGAGTTCAGGCCCAATCATAGCCGCTGTGGCTCACGTGGACCGTTTCGGACGATCGGTACCAGACGTTCTTGGAAGCTGGGCACCACTTAGATCTCGTACTTGTTGACGGATTCTTAGTTTTGTGTAAAGATTTTGAAGTCCGCTCAGCTAGTCTAACATGCAAGCTCTTCTAGTGTGTACAATTAGGGTCAAACATCAATCTTGAACTCTGTCAATTATGTGGAGTTTATCATGTAAGTGGAATGATGATTATGAAATGTGAACAGATTATATTACAATATAATTATAAAGTAAGTGAGATTTTATGTGGACAAAAAAATATTATAATATAATTATAAAGTGAAATATGTGGACCAAAAAAGTGGAATGATGATTATCATTCTAGATTCTTTGAATTAGATAGGAAAAATAAATTTAAAAATTGATATTGAAAAAGTTTATTTTATTTATTTATTTTATGGGAAAGTTAATAAGTTTATTTTATTTATTTATTTATTTTATGGGAGAGTTAATAAGTTTATTTATGTGGACAAAAAAAAGTGGAATGATGATTATCATTCTAGATTCTTGGAATTAGATAGGAAAAATAAATTTAAAAATTGATACTGAAAAAGTTTATTTTATTTATTTATTTTATGGGAGAGTTAATAAGTTTATTTTATTTATTTATTTATTTTATGGGAGAGTTAATAAGTTTATTTTATTTATTTATTTTATGGGAGAGTTAATAAGTGGATATATTTATATTTATTTTTTGAGTTTGGTTATTTTTTTGCTAAGTGGAATTTTATTTTGTATTTTTATTTTTTCTATTAAGATAATATACTTTGATATATTATATATTTTTTGAAATTTTAGTTATTTAATTATTTTAAAATGGGTCAAAAATGCTAAACAGAAAGTTTTATTAATAAAAAACAATTCTAACTTTTAACAAAATTTTTATCAAAATTTAGAAGAAAATTGCAAAAAACAAAAGGTTTAATTTGTCTACTTATTAATTTACTTTATTATTATTATTATTATTATTATTATATAGTTAGTTAGGTCTAGCTAGCATTTGATAGTAGTGTTATCCTCCCCAATTGTGTGTAAAATACAGTTTATAATGTTTGTAAGACATCATTAAATTTGGCATGGAGCTGGGATATGTGGGGATGTTCTGGAACTTGGAGCGTGTGGCTAGGATATGTATGGGATGTGCTATAGCCTGCCACCTGGACGTCAGCCTGAATTCCAAAACTCTATGCCAGTCTTCAAGTGTCTTGGACAATGGAATATGGACGCGGAGTGTATAAATAAAAGATAGATCCCCATTGTGGATCATCTCTCATACACTCAACGCATGGTCTGAAGTTGGAGGTCTGAAATCTGAAGTGCGCACTTCTCTTAGGTGCTAGTTTTCCCAATCATAGAGAACCCTCTTGTGTGATCTAGAGTTGTTGGTGTGGTGGATCTTCTCTTGACTCTATAGCAAAGGATTGTTGGGTTTTTCCCTTGATTGAGAAGGGTTTTCCCAAGATAAATTATGTTGTCTTGTGCATGGTTATTCTTCTTGTGATCTTGATTTACTGCAGCTTGTGTATTGTTGTTGTAGTGGTAATGGTTCAGTTAAAGCTAAATTGAAATAAATCACATGTGCATGAGCTAAGCATTAAAATTCAACATGGTATCAAAGCAACTCCTGAAGAAGACCATTGCACAGTCAAATGAAGGAAGGTCATGGGAGGTTAACGGTTGCTAAACCCGTGTCGCTAGTGTAAGGAAAAGGGTCGGACCTTCTATTAAACTCTGAAGTAAAGGTTGAGACTGGTCGCAGGCCTAACAACCTTGGTTGAGTCTTGTTGAGGGTCTTAAGAAGGAGAATGCGTCATAGAGAAGCCTCTCTAAGGTTGCCACAGCTAGAAGGAGCCCTAAACCGAGTTTTTTGTAATAGTTTTGAGGCCAGATTGGTGGCAGAATTAAGGCTATGATAGCAAGAACCTTAGGCAATTTTTAACGTGTTTTATGAGGCAGTATTTGAGTATAAATTCACATGTGTTATGAGGTGAGTTAAGGTCTGATTTAGTACAAGTTTGAGGTATATTGTTGGTGCGAAGTTTAGAAGCTAGTTAAGCAAACTTTAGATCTACGTTTGTGAGACTTTTTTAGAAGTATAAAATTTATTAGAGACTGGGGTTTAGATCTATCTTATGATCAATATAGATGATTGTTGACTAGGGTTTGAGACCTAAAGTTTGGACTGTGGTAGAGGTCCGAAGGATAACAGTTCAAGGATTGTTTACTCGGTGACAAAAGGTTGTCTTAAATAAAGGACTGATTATTGACAAAAAGGATGGGTGATTTGGTAGTATCTTTGGGACTTCAGTGTACATTCTATAGGCCTCTTTAATAAGATGAACTAGTGCCTACGTGGGACTGTTTATAAGCTGAATAAAATTGCATAAGGACTGATTGACTGAAGCAGAGATGGTTGTATACAGTAAAGAATTGAGTATTGAGTTGCTAGATGTATCCGTTGTATTCTAGAGGACCAAGACTTGTATACTTTGACAACGGTGTGGCGAAGACTGTACATTGAATATAAGTTCAACACATGAATGTTGTTGAGCAGAATAGATTGAGAAGCAACTAGACCAAGTTTGAATCTTGGGCACAAGTATCAGGCTTTCTACATGAAGTATATCTATATCTGAGCTTGAAGAAATTTCAGGAAATTTGTTTCAAGAGTGATCCTTGGCGTGACTTTTGAGTGTGTGCTATAAGTGCACCTTATTCAAAGAGACTAGACTTGAATATAAAGGAGACTAGACTTGTAGCTAGTGATGTGCAAGGTTCCAAGCCCTTGTCACTATGAAACTAGACTTGCAGCTAGTGATGTGGAAGGTTTCAAGCCCTTGTCACTATCAGACTAGACTTGCAGCTAGTGATGTGCAAGGAAAGAAACATTAGCCACCTCAAAAGAAGTCAAGAAATGCAAGCAAAAACGACGAGGAGTTCTTCTCTACCTCAATGTTCTCGGGAAGACCAAAAGCAAGATTGAGCATGATTGAAGACTAAGGTAAGTTTTGTACTACTTTTCTTAATTGATTTCATCATTACTCTGTAGTGGCTTGTTTTTTATAATGAAGGGTGTTATCCCTAGTGTGGGGGTCCTCGTGACTTGGACCATTATCCCTGGTATGGGAGTCCAAAATTTCTGGGTTGGTTTTTATCCTAGTTCAAGAGGCCATTTTGGTTGTTATCCCTATGGGAGGCCATCTTGGTTATTTTCCTAGTACAGGAGGCCATATTTCTTATTTCATTATTGAAGGGTCATGATCCCTGAAACAGAAGTCCAAATTTTCTTGGTTGGTTATTATCCTAGTACATGAAGCCATTTTGATTGTTGTCCCTACGAGAGGTCATCTTGGTTATTATCCCAGTACAAGAGGCCAGCAAAGTACTATAGAGACAATAGAGGACCTGAGAAGACATGGGATGTCTCCAAGTTAGCAACACCAGAAAAGGAAGATGTATATCCTTCAGACTTCAGAGGGAGTCACTTGACTCAAAGGGATTCAAACTATTTGAGAAGAAGGAAGAAACAATACCTTCTCCCCCTTTAGCAGTTCGGAGGGAGACAGATCCAGTTGATCCTGTAGCTCTAACTGATGATTCCTTAAGACATGGCAGAAGGTTGGGAGAGGCCTACAGGGGCTCAAAAGACTCTGTTGGAGGCAGAGGGACATGTAGCTCCTCGTGATACATTCCGAGAGAGCAAAAGACCATAGATATTTTCGAGCTATGTTTCAGCTATGAGCCACATCATTGATATTAAACCTCCTTGTCATGGGAAGCAATAGGACTACAATTTTGGCAAGATTCCATGACTGAAGAATATCAGTCCATCTTGAAGAATGATGTGTTGGATATTGTTCTAAGACCGAAAGGGAAGTCTGTAGTGACTTCCAAGTGGATCTATAAGATCAAACATGTAGCTGATGGAAGTGTCAAGAAGTACAAAGCAATATTTGTGGCTAGAAGATTCTCTCAGGTGGAGGGAATATATTATGAGGAGACATTTTCTCCTGTTGCCCAACTACACTTCCATCCATACGATTATTACTCTTACAACATCCATGGGTTGGAGACTACATAATATGGATGTAAATACAACCTTTCTCAATGGTGTGATTGAGGAAGAAGCTTACATCAAACAACCAGATGGATTCGTGACACATGAGAAGGAGTCTCATGTATACATGTTGAAGAAAGACCTGTATGGACCAAAAGTAGGCACCTTGAGCATGATTGTTGGATACTTGGTGAGTTTGGGCTTCAGCAAGAGTGTTGTTGATCCCAACCTATATTATCACATTGTTGGTGACGAGTGCCTGATTTTGGTCCTATATGTTGATGACTTATTCCTCACTGGTTCAGAAAGCCTCATTATTGAATGCAAGAGTGCATTAGCTTCTGACTTTGAGATGAACGACCTTGGTATGTTGCACTACTTCTTGGAACTAGAAGTATGGTAGAGGACTGTTGATATTTTCTCGAGTCAAGGAAAATATACAGTCGAGATATTGAAGAAATTCAGGATGACAGATTGTAGATCCATGCCTACACAGATGGTGATGAATTTGAAGAAGACGAACAAGGATTCTTCTGAGTCAGGCGAGATTGTTCCACATGTTTATAGACAACTGATTGGATCATTGATGTATCTGGTTAACACTAGACTTGATATATGTTATGCAGTGAGTGTTCTCAGCCAGTTTATGAGCCAACCGAGATAGACACACTGGAGAGCATCGAATCATGTGTTGAGATATCTATGAGGCACTGTTGATTATGGCATGAGATATGCCTCCGGTGTAGACATGAGATTGTAGGGATATGTCGATGCAGAGTGGGAAAGGAGCGTAGTGGACCTGAAGAGCACATCCAGTTGTTTTTTTACCTTGGGATTTTCCATGGTTTCATGGTGCAGCAAGAAACAAACTTTTGTGGCTTTGAGTACCACAGAAGCATAGTGCATTGCATTATGTGTGGCAGTCCGCGAAGTAGTGTGGCTTCACAAGTTCCCTGCAGATTTATTTGGTCATGAGATGGATTCCACTATTATCCATTGCGATAAACAGAATTGTGTGAAGCTCTCTGAGAATCTTGTGTTTCATGATAAATCAAAACACATTGAGATCAAATACCATTACAGAAGAGATATGGTGCAGAGGAAAGCAGTACATGTGAAATACCTTTCTACACACGAGAAAGTTGCAGATGTCTTCACCAAACCGCTTTCCAGAACAAAGTTCGAGTACTTCCATGAGAGACTTGGCCTAGTGGAGAATGCCTCCCTAGCTGAGAGGGAGTGTTGTTTATTGCAGCTTCATGAGACATTCTCCATATCGTTCTCCTCTGGACTGAGTTGAGACGTTTGTGAGAGAGCCCATGTTATGGGTGTGTCATACTCCTCTGGACTGAGTTGAGATGATGTGTGGTCTGTTGTCGTGCTCCTCTGGATTGAGTTGAGATGACATGTGGTCTCTTGTCATGCTCCTCTAGATTGATTTGAGACGGCTTGAGATGGTCTCCTGTCTGACTCCCATAGACTTAATTGAGTCGACATGAGATGGCTCTCCAGATGGTACTCCTATGGACTTAGTTGAATTAATCTGTTGAGAGTTACGTCCCTGTGGTTGAGCACAGGTGGGCGTGTCCCTAGCGCCTGAGCACTAGAGGATGTGTGGATCCCTTGTTATATTGTCATAGAGTAAGACTTTGATAAAACCCTAATTGTGTTGTAAAGGGTACAGGTCATCCCCACCATGTAAAGATAATTAATATTGTGTCAAAGATTAATTATATTATTTAGTTGTACAAGTTGGCCCTATTGTGCCAAGTGTCTTGTTTATTCTTTGAGTTAGGTATTGTATAAATAAAAGATAGATCCCCATTGTGGATGATCTCTAATACACTCAACGCATGGTCTGAAGTTGGAGGTCTGAAATTTGAAGTGCGCTCTTCTCGTAGGTGCTAGTTTTCTCAGTCATAGAGCACCCTCTTGTGTGTTCTAGGGTTCATGGTGTGGGGGATCTTCTTTTGACTCTATAGCAAAGGTTTGTTGGGTTTTTCCCTTGATTGAGAAGGGTTTTCCTGGGATAAATTTTGTTGTCTTGTGCATGGTTATTCTTCTTGTGATATTGGTTTACTGCAGCTTGTGTATTGTTGTTGCAGTGGTAATGGTTCAGTTAATGCTAACTTGAAATAAACCACATGTGCATGAGCTAAGCATTAAAATTCAACACTAACTCTACTCTCTATAACCTCTCTGAAGTCACTATTATTGCATCCATTGGGCGATGGTCCAAGCTCAAGGTTTTATTCTCATCATAGTTTGTTCTGTGTTCGTTGGCTTTTACATGAAAATTCAAGGGTTTCAATCTATCTCTGGCCAAAAAATGGTTAGCTCTCGTATGCTTATGTAGAATCTGATATTTATTTTGAGAATTTCATATGAGTAATCATGGCACCTCGGCCTCATCTTGTCATTTCGTCGATGATGTGGTTAGCTCTTGTATGCTTATGTAGACTCTGATATTTGTTTTGAGAATTTGGCATGAGCAATCATGGCACCTCAATGTCATCCTCATCTTGTTGTGTTGTTGATGATGTGTTGTTTGCTTGGGTGATTATGCCTACGATTCTAGAGTCAGGATGGTACTTTGTCCCAGAGTCATGTGAAAGAAGTGTATAATGTTGCTCGTAAATTGTAATAACATTGAACTAGTTTTTAATATATCAACTTCTTCTCCACAACAAGATGCATTGAAGGTAATAAAATAGTTGATTTCATTTTATTACGAATTTTGTATCTTGTTTCCCTTGACTAATTTAAATTTATTTAGTGTATGTAATTTTACTTCTCTGTAAAATTTTGATACATTTTTTGTTTATATTTTAGAAACCAGAACTAGTACAAGCCGAAAAGAGAGTTTACAAGCTAGAACTAGTATAAGCTGGAAAGAGAGTTTACACGCCATAATTGTAAGGCTATGAACTCTACCATCAGAGAGTTTACAAGCCATCACAAGTTGTGGGTAACTTGGTTGTCCCCCTAACATTTTGAGGAAAGAAACCCCCAGAAGTAGGGTATAACTCAACCAAAAGAGGGACATGCCTCCAAACATGGAATTAAACTTACCACCACCTCCATGCGTGGCTTTCTTTCTCGGCTTCCATGCTTGCCACACATTGACAGGGGAAGTTGGTTTGTTGATTGCAACTACAAGGAATGTTGAACTAGTGATGAATGCTAACCGAGAGTGCTTAGCGAGCAAGTCTTGAGAAGCAAGTAGGAGGCTTGTCGTCGTTGGCCTTGATAATGGAGGGTTGAAAATAGATGGATAAGCAGGTGCAAACTAAACTATCTTTAACAATCATTTGTTCGAATTAATATTTTTATCAAGGATATATTAATGTTTGTATGTTTGTTATGTACAATTTTGCACGTTATTGCTTCTCATTTTCATTTTCATTGTATGTGTGTGCTCCGACATGGACAAATGTAATAAGTTTATTACGGTATTATGATTAGTGCTATTATTTTATGCTAGCTAGCTTTTTTTGACTCATGTTCTAATTTTATGTCTTTTTTTTTCTTTCTAATTTTCTTAATAAATTTCTGTCATTCGAGCTTCCAAGATTTCTCTCGTTGCAAAATTTTGTTTATTTCATCTAAATAAGTTTCCCAACTTCCAAGATTTCTCTCATTGCAAAATTTGTCTTTCTTGTGTAATCAGGCTCAAAGTATTGGAGATTTCAGAGTACTGTGTTTTTTCTATGTTGTTGACTTAATCCGAAGTTAAAATGCACGTGCGCGTGCACACATACACATGTGTGTCATATGTGAGAAGAGTATGTGAAATTGAAAGTTAAATTTTTTAATATAACCTTAATTATTGAAGGATATTTTTTTAATCAAAACTTCATTATTGAAGGGTTAATTTTTTTATTATCAAAACTTCAATCTTGAAGGGAAAAAATTTAGACATAATGTTCTTTGACGGGAAATATAGATACCCAAAACATAAAAAAAAATTGTTTGATGGGTAAAGAGTAAACCAAATTCCAACCCTAATCCTCCCCACCCTATTATCCTCCCAACCCTATTATCCTCCCAACCCAAAAGCAATTTGAGCGAGTGACATGTCACCCAAAATCAATTCGAGCAAGTGACATATTGAGCTCTTAATGAGTATTGTTATATGGGTCTTGAGCCCCAAAAAAACCAATTTACCTTGGGTACCATCCTCTTGGATAAGCATTTAACAACAACAACAACAACAATAATAATAATATATAAAAACTTGTAAAGAGCGTGTTATTTTTCTCCTTGTAATCATTATATTACACAACATCGAGAATCAAATCATAGTCATAAGGAAATAGGTTTACTTGTTGTTATTCTTCATAAATAACATATTCTACATTAAAAGCAATATCACCAATCCAAAATTGCAATTTTGACAAAGATTACTTAGCCAAAGTTCGATGATCACAAACTAGAAAAGGTCAAAAACATAGAATGTTTAGCCTTGTTCCTTTATTCAGACTCTAGAACTTGCATTTACAACTCTACACGCTCTCTATATTTACCGGCCAACCATTCTCTAATGGTTTCCATTACATTTATTCTAGAATAACTCATTATTTGGAGCCTCCTACAACTCTTCATTTATCTCTATGTCATATTTGTGTCTTCTTCCAACTCTACAACTCTTCATTTATCTCCATGTCATATTTGTGTCTTCTTCCAACTCTTCAACTTCATTGAGCACCATAGATCTGTCTTCGTCACATTGTGTCCCCTTGCATGACAATTCATCTTCCCTTATTATGGTTACTCTGTGATGTGCAATCCCTATGCTTCTCATGCACACTTTTAAGCATGCTTTCATTTCAACATTTGTCACACTTGTCTTCTATCGTGCATTTTCCTTCCCATTTTCCTTGATCATGCTTGCCCTACACACTTTCACACTTAGAAATATCCTAGATACCCTTACATAAAAGGTATGTAATAAGCACATTTTCATAATAAAATCGTTTACATGAAATTTTGTTTATAGAAGTTTCAATTACCTAACACATTTAATATATCACCTCCCTCTAAAAATAAGGAAACAATGGAATAAGTTAATAAGTGGACAAACGCAACTTCTTTCTAGTAGAAATTCCCCCCGATTTTGTAAAAGGTTATAATTCCAATTCATTGATGGAAACTTTGAAAAACAAATTTTTCCCTTGAGGCTTTTGGCCTATTTTAAGACGACCAAGATCGTTGAAATGTTAGAATTTCGAAAAAATGAATGGAATAAGGTGGAACTTTACCTAGCCCCCCAAACAAAAATTCACCAAAAAAGTTGAATTTGACCACTTAGTAACTCACTTCGGAAAACAATAAAAACTCATTAAGATGTGCACCAAGTGCTTTTTTATAATGAAAATTCATTTACTTGAAACTTTATTTGTAAAAGTTTTAATAATTAAGTTTATTTTCTACATCACCTTTATATGTAAGCCTATTAAATTTTATTAAGCAGAGGAAGTCCCTTATCCTACAAACAAATATGTCTCATACACCAATTTGGTGTCTAGCTTAAGCACAACTTTAAAAATATATTATTATTATTACTATTCTCATTTAAGTAAGAAATTATTATAAATAATAATATTAACATCATATATTGTAACTTATTATTAAATATTGTAACTTATTATTAACTTATCATTTATAATATATTAAAATTTTATATTAAAATTTTATTTTACATTAATATTTAATATTAAATATTTTATTTTAAAGTATTTCAACTAAAACAAACCCACTTTTACAAATAAGGTGTACTAATACATAATGTAAATGATGAAGGAAAACTTGTAAATGTAAAGCTTAATGTAATACATAATGCTTAATGTAATACATAATGCCAATGAAAGCATCGACATATCCATTAATGTCTTAAGGATGGACCATAACATCTATCACCAACTTTGGCACTTAGATCTTTTGTTGGAGATCCTTGGCTAACTTGAAGGTTTTGTACATGATTCAATTTCTATGTGTTGGGTTATCTAGAAGGTTTTGAATTGTTGGATCGTCCATAAGATTTTGAATATGGTTACATTAATGTGTTGGATTTGTCAGAAGCGTTTGAGTTGGATTGTGAGAAGGTCTTGAATAAAAGTTATGAATATGGTTTCATCAACGTGTTGCATTGTCATTGTCAGAGGGTTTTGAATGAAAGTTATGAATATGGTCTCATAATGGATTGTCCAGAAAGAGTAGATCTAAAAGTTAGATCTTTTGTTGGAGCTCCTTGGCCAACTTCTAGAAGGTAGGATTCAATTTCTATGCTTTGAGTTGCCCATAAAGTTTTGAATAAAAGTTTAGAGGATTGTCGGGGAATCTTTAAATTATTTATTTATTTAAAATAAGTTTGGTATTGGTGGGGATTATTGTTTGGTGGAGACTCCCATCCTATTGGGTTTAAACATGGTTGGATCCGCATTCATGGTTTTGCCCACCACCATGGAATAACTTTATGATACTTGGAATAGTCTTTTCATTGGGATTTTGTAACGTAAAAGGAAAAAATAAAAATAAAATTTTGTAGCTTTTGAAAAATGAGTGGAGAAGGGAATCTAAACAGTGTGGTTGAAAGTGTTAGGTAAAGGTGAAGGTTTAGTAATTGTTTTTATCACTTTTTATTTTTTATATTACATAAGAAGGTGGTTTGAAAGTGCAAATGTGCATCTTAAAAATTTGTCTTTTTAAGAAGGAAAATAAAAAATAATAATAGTTTGAATGTTTTTTTTGTTTTTTTTTTAATATTTGTTAATTAATTTTATTTGAAATTTTGTTAGATATTGTTGAAATTGTATATTTGAATTGTTGAGTTTTTGTAATTTAAATATTTTAAAATTTTTATTTCAGATTTGAACCTATAATATCTTAGGAGGAAATACATGTTTTTAACGGTTAGATCATTCAAGCTATATTTGAAAAATATATACCCAATATATACTCTAGTTATATTTTTATCTTTTAAAATATAACATTAATTTTGAGTAAGTTAATAAATAGATAAATTAACATTTTTTCATCCAAACTTTTGTTTCAATATGATAGGAATTTTGTCATAAGTTACAATTATGATTAATTGATGAGAACTTTGACTCTGGAACTTTGTCTTTAGGGGTTTTAGTCCAATTTAAGAAGATACAAATCGTCAAAATTTCACAAAATGAGTGCATAGGGTGGAACTTGTCCTTCACATGTCAATTGGGTATATCCCAAGTAGTTAAGTGGAGTGTTATCCTCCCCAGCCATGATCAATCCCCACAAATGATATGTGGAGCTCTTAATCTGTATATTGTTGAATTGACCTTGAATCAAGAAAAATCCAATTTACTTTAGATACCATCTTTGAAATGAAAAAAAGTATTCATAAATGAGAAGAAGTGCCCATTAGAAAAAAATACTCTAACTTATTCAAAAAATAATTAACTCAATTGAAAATCATCATCCCATAACAACATAATTTAAACATAAAAATAATTTAAATAAAAATCGTCTCACCTAACATAAACTAAAGATAAAGAACATTAATTATTAATTTAAATATTGAACTAATAAAAAACAACACTTAAACCTTCTCATTTAACATAAGCCTAATAAGACCCAAAAAGCACATTTGATTTAAACATGCAAATAAAAAGGAAGACTTTACAGCTCCTCACCTACCACAAGATAAAGAGTATAAAAGGAAACGTACAAATAAAAGGAAGACTTTACAGCTCCTCACCTACCACAAGATAAAGAGTATAAAAGGAAACGTACAAATAAAAAGAAGACCGTGGTGTAAAGCTATTAGACAGATACACGTGCAAATAAAAAGGAAGACCGTGGTCTAAAGCTATTAGACAAATAGACTTCTAGTTGGTAATTATCATATTTTAGAAAAAAAGAGACTTTCTTGGTTGGCAATTATGATAGATGTAGAGTTAGGGATAAATAGAATTCTAGTTGGTAATTATTATTTATGAGAAAAAAATACTTTTCTTGGTTTGTAATTATGATAGATGTCTAGTTTTTGGAGAAATGTACTTCTAGTTGGTAATTATTATTCATTAAAAAAAAAGATTTTCTTGGTTGACAATTATGATAGATGTAGAGTTATGAAGAAATAGACTTCTAGTTGGTAAGTATTATTCACGAAAAAAAAACCAACTATTATTAATGAAAAAAAACTTTCTTGGTTGGCAATTATGATAGATGTAGAGTTATAAAGATAGAGACTTTTAGTTGGTAATTATCAATCATGAGAAAAAGGGACTTTTTTGGTGGTAATTATGATACATGTAGAGTTCTAGTTGATAATTATTATTTGTGGAAAAAGAGGAACTGTATAGGTGGGCAATTATTATATGTTGTTACTTTTAAAATAGTATTATAATTTTGAGTGGAAGGAAAATGAGATAATGAGTAAATATAAATAACAAATTATGAAAAGAAATAGATAAGTATTAATTTGAAAGTAATTATAGAAGGAATGATTGATTTTATTTATGTGGGTAATTTTAATGGTGTGTTTTCTTCCTTTGAGTTAGATAGATTTTTTTTTTTTTGGTTTTTTTGAAAGATTGGAAAATTGATATTTTGAAAATTGAAGAGGCTACTTGGCGTTTAAAGAGTCGTGCATTATGCATTCAAAAGGGTGACAACAATTCCAATTTTTTCCATTGTTATGCAAACTATAGGAGAAATCAAAATGCTATTTGGGATGTCCTTACAAAAAATGGTTTTTGGGTAAGTTCTACACAGGACTTGCAGACAGAGGCAAATAATATTTTTCGGGACTCTTCAGTAATCCTGGGAATGATAACATCTTCTCTTAGCTTCAAGTGGTTCGATTGTTTCTGATATTTTTCTCAAAAGAAGATGGTAGGAGTATTGGTATGGATGTCACTTTAGAAGAAGTTGAATCAATTCTTAAAAGTTTTGTTAAATCTAAGATTCCTGGTCCAGATGGATGGTCGGTGGAGTTCTTTTTGGGTTTTTTTGATATTCTTGGCAATGACTTAGTTGAGATGGTGGATGAGACTAGAAGACTTAGGAAAGTTTCGGGTTCTATAAATTCTACCTTTATTGCTCTCATATCGAAGACAGGTAAGCCTTTGTCCTTTAAGGATTTTAGACCCATTTCCCTTTGTAACCTTATTTATAAGATCATTACAAAGATTCTTGCCAATAAAATCAACCCTGTCTTGGCTAGATATCTAAGTAAGGAACAATTTGGGTTTCTTAAGGATCGTCAAATCATGGAAGCTATCGGCCTGGCACAGGAGGGAATTCACTCTATCAAAACAAAGAACTTGAAGGCCCTAATTCTTAAAATGGACCTTGTGAAAGAATATGACAAGGTCAACTGGAATTTTCTGAGATTAATTCTGTTACAAATTGGACTTCCTGTGGAGGTAACTAACTGGATTATGGGTTGTGTATCTACTGCTTGTTACTCTGTTATAGTCAATGGAAAATCCACTAGTTTCTTTAAGGGTGGTAGAGGCATTCGACGAGGTTGTCCCCTGTCCCCACTCCTTTTTCTCTTGGTGATTGAAGGATTGAGTCTTCTGATAATATAACAAAAAGAGATGAGAAGCTGGATGGTACTGCGATTTGTTCTAGATATTTTCTTACACATCTTCTTTTTGTAGATGATGTGTTGATATTTGGGAAGGGAAGCATCAAGAATGGTAAGAATTCTCTGAAATAATCAAATTATTTTTTGATGATTCTGGAATGGAGGTTAGTACATTCAAATCTTCTTTCTTGTGCCATGGTATATGTGGAGAGGTGATGGATCAGATTCAAAACTTTTTTCCCTTTGTTGTTGCTGATGTGGAGATCGATTTAAAATATTTGGGATACAGGTTAAATCCAAACAAGTATACTGCCAGGGACTGGACTTGGTTCATTAAAAATGTTGATTATAGAATTAATGTGTGGTGCTACAGGTGGCTATCTCTTGGTGGTAGACTTACTCTTATCAATTATGTTCTAACTAGTATCCATCTGTATCGGTTCTCACTTGTAGTGGTACCGACTTCTACTCTTAAGGTTATTCGAGGAAAAATCTTTAATTTCTTGTGGTCGGGTGTTGTAAATTCTAGGAACAAGATACATCTCACTTCATGGGAGTCAATATCCAAACCCAAGGCTTTGGAAGGTTGGGGTATTAATCACCTCAGTTGTTTTAATATTATTCTCATGCTCAAGACAATTTGGAAAGGTTTAAGTGGACGTGGCCTCTGGGGAGACATCCTTAAGACAAAGTACTTGAACAAAAGATCACTAGTGGATTGGATCATAAATACAAGTAAAAGAAAGGCCATGAGATCCATCATATGGAGAGGGTTCATTAAACATTTTCATTGGATCAGACATTTGCTTTCATGGAAAGTGGGCAATGGGTGTTCGTTCCATGTTGGAGTTGATCCTTTCATTGTGGGGGAGGAACATTACATTTTTCCTAGATCAATGGTGTTATACCTAAACTACTTTGGCCTTTCCACTTTGGATCAATTCAGATGCCTTCATATTTTTTCTAGTAGGTCTTCGGATTGGATCTCGGCTCGAACCTTGGGGTTGAAAGGTTCGTGGATTACCTATTGGAATTTTTTTATTAAGGGTCTTCGCAGGGCTGGTATTAGATTAAATTCTGAAGAGGATTATCTAGTTTGGTCAGGTCACCCTACAAGTAATGTTACTGCAAAATATTTATACTCTGTGATCTACAATTCTCTTTTTGATCCTTCAGTGAAATGGTGGATGGGGAAATTGTGGAAGTGGAATCTTCCTACAAAGATCAAATGCTTTCAGTGGTTATGTCTAAATAGGAAAATTTTGACCTGGGATTCATTGACTAGAAGAGGGTGGAAGGGCCCTAGTTATTGCTATTTGTGTCATTCTGCTGAAGAATCTATAGAACATCTCTTTGTACAGTGTGTTTTCCCAAGGAACATTTGGCACAATTTGAAATGTCTCTTGAATTTTACAACTGGTTGGGGTTTGTGGTCATTGGAGGACAAGCTGCAACACTGGATAAGCCATAATAAACTCTCGAAGGATCTCCCGAGGTTTGTATGTTGGGGTGTATGGACGTTTAGAAACAAATGATTGTTCGACAATAAGGTTCTTCCATGGGATTTATGTGTTAATAACATCGTCAACAACTTCAAAGAATACCACAAAAATCCACGTGTGAAAGTGGACAAAATCCTTAATCCTTTTCTAGTGATAGAAATCCTTGTTAAAGGATATTTTGATGGTGCCACACAAGGGGGAATTTGTGGTGCAGTTTTTTTTATAAAGATTAATTCTTCAAGATTTTACAAGGGTTGGATGGGGGGAGGATATGGTACAAATACTAAAGAAGAGTTGATGGGTCTATGTATTTTATTGTTTATGGCATCGATGTTGGATTTGGATAGTTTATAGGTCTTTGGAGATTCACAAGTCATCATCAACTGGGTTGTAGGTAAGGTGGATTTAAGGAACATTGTTCATCAACAGTGGGGGCAAAGAATATGAGATTATATTGCATAATTTGATTCCATTGACTTTCAACACATATTTAGAGAATTAAACGTGGAAGTTGATCAGATGTCTAAGAAGGCACTCATAGGGAACAATGACTACTTTTGTTATGAAGAAGTTAGAGAAAGAGAGGTGGTCTCTAATGGCCTCTTTGAACTTTTTTAGTAGATTTATACAATAAATTTTTTAGATGAAAGATCGTATTTATGTAATTATATTACAATCGGTATTTGTCTAGGAAGTTATGTATTTATTTTGATGGAACACAAATCAAGTCATCTTCTAAAGGAGGATAGGTTTTTTTATTTTTTATTTTATTTTATTTTTATTTTTTTCAGTTAAAAAAGAATAAAGGATGAGGATAAAGGAGGTGGATTCAAAATTTTTAGATTTTTTAGAATTTTAGAGGACCTTGGAAGGGGATATGATAGAATCACAAATATTTTTGAAATTCATTGTTATGTGAAAATTAGGACAAGTACGAAAGGTGGAAGTGGTAGATCTATCAAACTTCATGCATCATAAGTAAAGACATTGTTTTGAAAGGATAGTGTAAAACTCATGAACAAGGTATTCCTTAATGATCCCCCATGCTTGAATAAGTCATCCTCATCTCCCATAGTAGATGGTGTCAAAGTAGAGGATGAAACCAAAATCCATGCATCGAAGGATCTTCTCTTCTTAAACCATCTATCTCAAATTAGTAGGTATAAGTTTGCAAACCCTAAAGAGAACCTAGCCTAGATTGGAGAATTGCAAGGGAATATAGGGTATGAATCTAGTTATCAAGGAATTGTAGTTGTAGATTTTGCAGTGAAGGAGAAAGCTTCAACTACGGTTAATGTTGGGAAGAAAGGTCATAAATGCATTACAATCCAAAAAGAAGGGTAAACTTGGTTCTTAGCGAGGACCTAAGGATGAACTAGGTCATGCAATTGGAAAATAAAGAATTAATAGGACATTTTTTTAGGCAATTCTTACAAAAAAATTTAAGGGAATGGATGGAATTGGAATGGACACCATTGGTAGGTTATATCCTAGAGTTCCATCTCCTTGTAAGGGGATGGCCAGCCTTCATTTTTAAATTAAAAGAGGATGAATCCAAGATACTAGACTTTATATGGACATGGGGATTCACTTTGTTTTTTTTGAAGTGATGGACCCTCTGTTTTGATCCTTGGACAGAGAAATCTAAAAAATAGTTAGTATGGATTAAAATGTGATGCAGGACCATCTACTAGTAATTTTCGAGATTGACCTACTTGGTCACAAACATTTACCAAGGGATTTGGTTACCTAATATTTTTCTTGTAATAGCTATATATTTCTAGAACATATCTTAGCATATATCTTCTATCGAATAGTTTAGATTGTTATTGGTGTGTTGCATATATTTAGGAACAATTTCTAGATTAGGATTTTGTTGGGAAGACTTAGGATTTTGTTGGTTTTGTGAGCTACCCGAGAGTTGTATGAGATACATTGAATGTCTTTATAATTGAGAGAGGTCAACAAGTGTGAGAAGGGAGCGTGAGACTATGTGTTTGCAGAGGTCTAAGAGACCACGAAGGAACAAAGCACCACTACTATATTTTATTCCTTCGATCATTAAATAAAGACATGTTCATGAAATTATGTTCTCCATGTGTGTGTTTATCGAATTCTATGTTTGCATCTTGTGATCATAGTTACAGGCGAATGTAATTGCAGGGATTGGAAGTGAGATCAGAGTCCAACTGTGTGAAATCCATAAGTTGTAGAAGTTTAGAAGCCGACGGTCGAGATTAGATATGGGATGAAGCCTCACCATATTGATGGTTCATATTGATCATCCATCAAACCCCGAGAAGGAGAGGTTGCGTGTGTTGTTTGGAGCCTTTCTATCTCCTATCAAACTTTCACCCCAATTCCGAGACTGTGACAACTAGATCCATCCATCCATCAAACTAGGATTTCAAGGAATATCCATCATCAATCGTAACCGTCATCATAGCATGTCAATAGAACTCCGACAAGAAACCGAGACCATTCATTGAAATATATCTGGAGAGATATCTGTCGTCCATCGGAGCCAACTTTTGGAATCTGCTCCAACACTTTGATGAAAGAGCATCGAAGAATATTCCTTTTTCGATATCATCGGAGCTTATCATTTGACGTTTAGAAGATTGGGAAAGTTGCACAATGCCGATAAGAGGGTATCGAAGAATATTCCATCACAAACTTGATTGATGCAATGATAGGTCTATCTGTTTGTTTCAACAACGATCAACGATCACAATTAAAGATCATTCAGAGTCCAACGAGACCATTCAGAGTACTATCTCCAACCATTCGAAGTTCCACTCCAAATACTGATGCACATAAAAGATTCGACCGTCCATTCAAAAGAAGAAAACAGATAAGGAACTTTCGCTTTGGTAATCTAGTTATGGTTTAAAGCCTACACAATTTGCAAGGGGAATAAGCATGTGGATCTGATGCTTGGTCACATGAAGAAAATAAAGGGATTAACGTCTAATTGAACCTACAATTAGTTGGACATGGGATTCAATATGAGGCCGTGAAGTTAAGAATCACCAACAGGGTAAAGTCCAAATACTCTCGTATGTGGGTTTTGGAGACATAAGGCTATCATTTTTGGTATCAGAGCATAAAGATACCACCAGAGTGTGTTCATGAGAAGAGAAGATGCCTCCCAAGAGAAGAGGTTGAGGCACACCAGTTGCAAATATTGAATTGCAATAGGAGGTGAAACAACTCTGAGAAAGGATGGAAGACATGGATACTTCCTTGAAGAGAGAACCTGATACAAGAGATATCAACGAAAGTGAAGAGACAACAACCTCTGAGGAAGAAGAAGGTTGGTTCCAAACCAAAAGTAGAGCTTCCAATGTATGAAGGTGAATTAAATGTTGAAGAATTGATTGACTGGATAAATATTTTGATTATGAATATGTAGATGAGGAGAAAAAGGTGAAGTATTTTGTGACAATGTTAAAGGGTCATGCAACACTGTTGTGGGATGAATTAAAAGAAGACATAAATAGAGAAGGGAAAAGAAAGATCAAGAATTGGGATAGAATGATTGCTAAATTCAAAAGCAAGTTCATGCCTAAATATTACCAGCTAAACATGTTTAGACAATTGCAGAATATCAGACAAAAGACTATGATTGTGAAATAACGTACAGAGGAATTTTACAGATTGACAATTAGAGTCGGTCATATTAAGGAAGATGTTGAAAAGGTTGTCAGGTACATTAATGGTTTGAGGTATGACATACAAGATGAAATTAACATATTGTTCCTGAAGACAGTTGAGGATGCCTACCAAGAATATTTGAAAGAAAAGGAGAAGTTGGCCATAAAACAATGCCAGAAAACTAGAGGAAGAGGTCCAACAAGAGGCAAAGGACAATCCAGTCACAGAGTTAGATTTCAAACTCCAAGAGATGAAGGAAGAAACTCAATATCAAGTAATCAGTCATCAAGAGAAGGAGAATTTAGAGGCAAAATATTTTTCTCTAGAGTCATAGGTAGAGGAGGAAGAGAAATTAGATGTTACACCTATGGAAAGATAGGCCATATTTCATGGGACTGTCCAAAAAAAAAAATCAGCAGGTCAAAGCAGTGCACATGTTGTAGAAGACAAGGAAGAGAATGTGAGTGTTGTCTCAAAAGAATAATTTCTTGAGGTAGGGGAGTCATTGTATCTTAAAAAAAGTTTTGATCAAGTTAGAGAAAGAAGCTAAAGAACTAGCTCATAGAAAATGTTTATTTAGGACTCTATGCAAGTCAAGAGGTAAGTGTTGCAAAGTTGTTATTGATAGTGGTAGCATATATAATTTGGTTTCCATTGAAATGGTAGAGAAGTTGGGACTGAAGAGGATAGTGCATCCCACTCCCTACAAAGTGTTCTAGTTGCAGAAAGGACATCATATTTTGGTGAATGAGAAGTGTAATGTGGAAATCCAAATTGGTAGCTACAAGGATGAGGTATTGTGTGACATAATGCCCATGGATGTCTGCCATATTTTGTTGGGAAGGCCATGGTAGTACGATAGAAAATCCATTCATGATAGAATGAGGAACACTTATTATATTGAGAAAGATGGAAACATGCATGTATTGTTGCCCTTGCAGGATGAAGGAGTCAAAGAGAAAGTTGGTCCTAGTGTATTGATGATGAGTGGAAAGGAACTACTCCAAGAGGTCAAGAAAGAGGAGGTACATTTTGCATTGATTGGAAAACCTAAGGTAATACTTGCAAGTACAAATTTGGATGATTTGTCTAAAGAAGTTAAGGCTATGTTAGATGAGTTTGTTGATATTATAGTTGATGATTTTCCAAATGCATTACCCCCTAGAAGGAGTATTAGTCATCATATTGATTTGATTCCAGAATATTTTTTTCCTAACAAAGAAACATATAGAATGACACCACATGAACATGAGGAGATAAAGAAGAAGGTGCAAGAGATTTTAGATAAAGGATTGATAAAATAAAGTTTGAGTCCATGTGTTGTTCCAACAGTACTCAGCCCAAAGAAATATGGAGGATGGCGAATGTGTACTAATTCAAGAGTGATCAATAAAATCACAATAAGGTATAGATTTCCATTACCTAGAATTGATGATCTGTTGGATTGTTTGAGTGGTGCTAAGTATTTTTCAAAGATTGATTTGAAAAGTGGATATCATCAAATAAGGATTAGAGAAGGAGATGAATGGAAGATTGTTTTCAAAACTAATAGTGGATTGTATGAATGGTTGGTGATGCCTTTTGGGCTCACAAATGCTTGAAGTACTTTCATGAGATTGATGAATGAGGTTTTGAAAGAATTCATTGGAAAATTTGTGATAATGTATTTAGATGATATCTTGATATACAATCAAACAAGAGAAGAACATTTGAGACATCTCAAGATGGTTTTGAGTACTTTAAAAAAGAATAAGTTGTTGATCAATTTAAAGAAGTGAAGTTCTATGAAAAATGAACTAATATATTTAGGATTTGTGATACTAGAGAATGGTTTAAAGATGGATCCAGAAAAAGTGCAAGCAATTGTAAATTAGCCTACTCCAAGAAATGTGTTTGAGGTAAGGAGTTTCCATGGTTTAGTAAGTTTTTATACAAATTTCATAAGAAGTTTCAGTCAGTTATTTTCTCCAATTGTGGAAACAATCAAGGAAATCAAGCAACCATTTAAATGGACCAAAGCAGATGATAGGAATTTCAAATTATTGAAGAACCAGATCATTGAACAACCTATTTTAGCTTTGCCAGATTTTAGCAAGTTTTTCCAAGTTGAAACCGATGCTAGTGGAACTGCAATAGGAGGTGTCTTAAGTCAAGAATAGAGACAAAACTATGTATTGTAGTGAAAAATTGAATGAGGCTAAACAAAAATATTATTCTTATGATAAAGAATTTTATGCAATTGTCCAAGCACTGAAGAAATGGAAACATTACCTCATGCCCAAATATTTTGTTCTATACATTGATAATCATGCATTGCAATTCATAAGTAGTTAGTCAAAATTAAATTGGAGACATGTCAAGTGGGTTGAATTCTTGCAAAATTTCACATTTGTAATTAAGCACACTAGTGGTAAGGCAAATAAAGTTGTTGATGCATTGAGTAGAATTAATTTAATTTTGCGAGAATTTCAAGTAAGCACTTTAGGATTTGATGGGCTGAAGGAGATGTATAAGGAAGATGCAGATTTCAGAGATGCTTATGCAACTTGTGAAAATCCAGTTGTCAGTAATAGAAGCCAGTGATTGAGATACATGATGCAAGAAGGATTGTTGTTCAAAAATAGTAAACTCTGTATAACTAGATGTTCCATGAGGTAAAATATGATCAAAGAGAAGCATAGTGGAGGACTATCATGAAATTTTGGATAGGAAAAGACCTTTGCTAAGGTTAATGTTTTTATTTTTTTATTTTTGGCTAGGTATGTAGACTTATGTGAAAAGGTTTGTAGAGAGATGCATAATTTGTCAGCATGCTAAAGGGAGAATTCATAATGCAGGTTTGTATCATCCAATACCTATCCCAAACATGCCATGGGATTCAGTGAGTATGGAATTTGCATTAGGATTGACCAGGACACAAATAGGTAATGACTCTATTTATGTTGTGGTTGATAGATTCTCTAAAATGACACATTGTATTGCTTGTACAAAGATCAGTGTCTGCAACAAATATTGCACATTTTTTCTTTAAAGAAGTAGTAAGACTGCATGATTTTTCTAACAATCTTGTTTCTAGTAGAGACACCAAATTTGTGGGACATTTTTGGAGAAATTTATGGAAGAAACTTGAAACTAATCATAGTTTCAGCTCATCATACCACCCACATACTAATGGGAAAACATAAGTGGTAAACAAAAGTTTGGAAAATATTTTGAGGAGTCTTGTGAATGAGAATCCCAAGCAATGGGATCAACTGCTTGTTGAAGTTGAGTTTTCATATAATGATTCACCTAACAGAAGCACAAGAATGCATCCATTTCAGATTTTGTATGGAATGCATCCAAGAGGTGTATATGAATTGATAAATTTGGGAAAACATGAAATGAGAAGTGTTGATGGTGAGGACTTTGCAGTAAGTATGCAGGAGTTACATGAAAGAGTCAAGCAGAAGTTACATGAAAGTAGCAACAAGTACAAACAAAAGGTAAACATGAGAAGAAACCAGTGGATTTTTAAGTTGGTGACTTAGTAATGGCATACTTGAGAAAGGAGAGATTTCCTATAGGGACCTATAAAAAATTAAAGCTTGAGAAAATTGGGCCATGTAAGATTTCAAGGAAATTTTCTTCTAATGCTTATGAAATATAACTTCCAAGAGACAATGGAATTTATCCAATATTTAATTTTGTATATTTGTATTCCTTTAGAGGGACAGAGCATGTTTCAACAGATGAACCTATAAGTGATGAAGATCAAGCCATTGGATGGAAATAACAATTGCCTAAGACAATTTGGAAAGAGATTGAAGAGGTATTAGATAAGAAAGTGGCAAAAAGGACTAGAGGTAAAGAGTATTTCCAGTATTTGGTTAAGTGGAAGAATTAGCCAATGGAGGATGCTACTTGGATGACTGCAATTTTTTTTTCCAAGTATAGCACAGGTGTTGAAGATCTCATGAACAATTATTTTATTCCCCGAGAGTCTGATGCAGAAGCATCTGTCAGTAATTTTCGAGATTTGACCTAATGGGTCACAAACATTTACTAAGGGAGTTGGTTCCCTAATATTTTATTTGTAATAGATAGATATTTCTAGAAGATATATTAGCATATATCTTCTATCGAATAGTTTAGATTGTTATTGGTTTGTTGCATATATTTAGGAATAGTTTCTAGATTAGGAGTTTGTTGAGATGACTCATGATTTTGTTGATTTTGTGAGCTACCTGAGAGTTCTATGAGATATATTGAATGCCTTTGTAATTGAGAGAGGTTATCAAGTGTGAGACTATGTGTTTGTAGAGGTATGAGAGACCACGAAGGAACAAAGCACCACAACTATATTTTATTCCTTCGATCATTAAATAAAGATGTGTTCATGAAATTATGTTCTCCATGTGTATTTTTTTCAAATTCTATGTTTACATCTTATGGTCAAAGCTACATTTGAACGTAATTACAGGAATCGAATGTGCGATCAGAGTCCAACTGTGAAAAATCCATAAGTTGCAGAAGTTTAGAAACTGACGGGCGAGATTAGATCTGGGACGGAGCCTCACCAGATCAACGGTTCATATTGTGTTAGAAAAACAGGACCGCAGAGCAATTAAATAAAACAAATGCAGAAACAAAACACAGAAGACACACAATATAAGAGAGACACAGATTTACGTGGTTCACCCAGTGTGGGCTACGTCCACCAGAGAAATTGCCAGGTCATTGCTTTATTATTATCCAACAAATGAAGGGATACAACCTACAACAAAACCCGCTGTAACTTTCTCTTCTTTCTCTCATAGTCTCCTCTCTCAGAATACAATATTCACCATCAACCATAGCTGCAATACATTTCCCTCATAAAAGAGGGTTGCCTTCTAGGGCAAAAAACCCTAACATAATCTCTACCGTTAGATCTGCGACCTTATAATGAACGGTCCAGA
>ML782249.1:571816-589586 GCA_009831015.1 Picea engelmannii
CTTCTTTGCTACTCCGCTCAATGGTAGGAATAGATCCTTTTGATATAAATAGTCTTTCATCTGCATCTTCCATAACTGGTAGTTTTGGCCGTTAAATTTCTCGACCCTAAACTTTCCATCTTCCGACATTGCTCCCACTCGAACCAGGAACCCCCTTTTCCCGCGAGTTACCTTATGCTCTGATACCAGTTGTTAGAAAAACAGGACCGCGGAGCAATAAAATAAAACAAATGCAGAAACAAAACACAGAAGACACACAATATAATAGAGACACAGATTTACGTAGTTCACCCAGTGTGGGCTACGTCCACCAGAGAAATTGCCAGGTCCTTGCTTTATTATTATCCAGCAAATGAAGGGATACAACCTACAGCAAAATCCACTGTAACTTCCTCTTCTTTCTCTCACAGTCTCCTCTCTCAGAATACAATATTCACCATCAACCATAGCCGCAATACTTTTCCCTCATAAAAGAGGGTTTCCTTCTAGGGCAAAAAACCCTAACATAATCTCTACCATTAGATCTGCGACCTTATAATGAACGGTCTAGATTTACAATGAAATTACAATATACTTTTATAAGGCAATTTTTGCTTTGGGGGCTTCGCCCCCGAACCCCCGCTTGTCCCTAGACCCCCCGAACCCTGCAGAGGGGGTACCCCCCCTCTGCACTCCCCCGTGTGGAAGAGTGTACTTACTTCTGGGGTGTAAATACTTCATAGGGTATAAACACGGCTGAAAGTAAAAGACCTATAAATCAGGAAGATAATCAGGCTCCACAACCAACATATTGATCATCCATCGGACCCTGAGAAGGAGAGATTGTGTGTGTTGTTTGGATCCTTTCTATCTCCTATTAAACTTTCACCATCATGCTAAGACTGCGACAACTAGATCCAGTTTTCCATCAAACTGGCATTTCAAGGAATATCCATCGTCAATCAGAACTGTCATCAGAGCTTGTTAATAACACTCTGATGACAAATCAAGACCATTCATTGAAATAGATCTGGAAAGAGATCTACCGTCCATTGGAGCTAACTTTCATAGTTTGTCTCAACACTCTGATGCAAAAGAATCGAAGAATATTCCTTTTTCAATACTGTCAGAGCTTATCATTCGATTTTAGAATATTGGAAAAGTTGCACAACACCAATAAGAGGGTATCAAAGAATATTCCATCATGGCCTTGATTGACCTGCTGATAGGTCTGTCCGTCCATTTTGACAACGATCAATGATCATGATTAAAGATTACTCAGAGTCCGACGAGACCATTCGTAGTACTGTCTCTGACCATTTGAAGTTCCACTCAGAATATTGTTGCACATAAAATATTTGACCATTCATTCAAAATAAGATCAAAGACTAATGAATGCTCGCTCTAGTAATCTAGTCATGGTTTAAAGATTGCAAAATTTGCAAAGGGAATAAGCATGTGGATTTGGTGCTTAGTCACATGAAGAAAAGAAAGTGCTTAATAACTAATTGAACCCGCAATTAGTTGGACACAATATTCAATCTAAGGCCGCAAAGTTGAGAATGTAAACAAGATAAAGTATGAATATTTTCTTCTATGGGTTTTTGATCCGTAAGGCTATCAAAATGTTGTACTTATCTTCAGAGTTCCAGTCTATGGAAATATTCAAATCCATGGGGAATAACCTAGGAACCTTATTGGAGGCGAATGGAATTTTTATGACGATGAATGAGTGAATAGTAGCTCACATTTTAGTGGAGGTAGACCTATAGGATGGGTTGGTAGAGGACATCGAAATCAAGTAGGCCATATGTACAAACCCTAGACTATGTGGTCATACCTTTTCGATGCTTAAGATGACATATCTATGGCCATCTAACCAGTGACTATGTAGTCAAATTCACCAAAAAGGCTTGGACAAGAAAAAACTATGGGAATATGGATCACGAGGGAGAAAATAGAATTCCTAAACTAGGGTTTGGGGAGGAAGGTAGAAAATAGAAAGGAGAAATAAATTTTGAAAATAAAAGAGAACCTTATTATTGTTGAGAACAATGAGGAAGTGGGCTCTAATAAACAATACTCAATAGAAGGAGGAATGAAAAGGATGACCACTAATGATCTCAAGCCTAAGGAAACTTCGACGTAGACATGCATGTAGTAGTCAACCTCAACATTCTCCAAGTAAGTCTAAAATCTCTCCTATATCATCTATAAATTTTGAATTGGATCCTAAAACCATAGTCGAAATTCAATAATTGGAATTGGGAGACCCTAAAGATCCTCTTCCTATGGAATTCAAAAAGGGGAAGAAAAAAAGAAGGGGGGGGTGGGGGGGTGGGTTAGTTCCAATATTCTTTGAGAAACCCTAAGGGGGGAATTTCTATGAATGGGGGATCAGATAGGGATATGGTGAACAAGGAGAATCCTTTGAGGATGGAACCATCAAACTCTCCCAATGATGCAAAGGGCCCTATAATCTTAGAGATATATATATATCCATCAAGATACAAATAACCTATTATGGATTTAAATGAATTAGGTTACAAAGGAGGTTTAAACATGGATGTGAGAAAAAAGGATCCAATTTAGCGAGGGAAAGGAAATCTCACCTAACCGTAACACATAATAAATCCTAGAGAGAAATTCAACAAGGAAACAATATAATTTAAAAGGGACCCTTAGAGCAAGGAAATCCCCAAAAAAGGTTACCCCATGATTATCATGTATTTCAGTGAAGGGGGGTTGGACATCTTCTTGAAAATATTTTCCTTGGGTAAATTACTAGACCTTCATGAGCCTAACATGGTATTTATTCAAGAGACTATGGGGGAAGGGGAAAAAAACATTAGAGAATTGTCTACCATAATGAAGGAATGTGATTTCTTACTAGTATACTTTATAGGGAAATCAAGGGGCTTGGTTACCTATTGGAGGAGTAGACCAATGAGATTAATTTATTCTCTGTCATTTCCTTAGGTACTAGAGCTAAGAACTTCTTTATGGATTTGGGGGGATTTTTCTCTCTAGCTAATATATATGGTCCTTATGAGAACATGGTGGCATTTTAGGAGGATTTGTTAGCACATGATTCCACGTGAAACGAGAAGATAATCTTGGGAAGGGACTTAAACTCCATTACAAAAAGAGTTGAGGTATGGGGGAATGCAACTAGAGTAGATCCTTTGACAAAATTTTCCTAAACAAGATTGAGGAGGCAGATTTGGTGGATGTGGAACCAATTAAGTTGGTACCCACATGGAGGAACATGAGAACTAAAAAGGTAATAGTTGCAAAAAGGATGGATAAGTTTTTGGTGTCAAAATCCATCATGAATGATTATAAAAGGATTAGATCTTGGGTGGAGGTAACAGAGGAGTCAAATCACCTTCCAAATATCCTTTAGATTGCAAAATAGGATCCTAAACCCTCTAGTCCGATTAAGTTCAACTCCACCTCGATAGAGATGAGTCAAAATTCGTAAACTTAGTCAAAGATGAGTGGAAACGTCTTGATGGTTCCTTAGGGGAGTTAGCTAACACTCAGTTTGTTGTCAAAGTTAAAAAAATTCAAGAGTGTAGTATCATCATGGGCATAAAACAAGTTTTGGAAAGATGAAAAAGATTTAATCATAGTTTAAAAACAAATTTCAAAACTATATGTGTGAGACCTTGAGGAATTAAAGATGAGTCTCCAAGAGCAAGATTAAGGGACTTGGAACAATCCAAAAGAAAATTACTGGTATAAAAGGAGGCTTTATGGAGGCTGAAGAGTAGGGCTCTATCATTGTCCAAGGGAGTGTGTGGATTACAGAAAAATATCAACAATATTTGGAAAATGGAAAGAGAGGATTGAACTAAAGTAAGAACCTTCAATGAGATTGTTGAGTTAGGGGTAGCTCATTTTGAGAGGATCTACAAGGAGTGGGACATAGTCAATATAACTGAAATTGTAAAAATGACTACATATTTTCCAAGTTTTGTCTATGAGGAAGAACATGAAAGTTTCATGGAAGAAGTGTCTAAGGAAGAATTAAAAAAAAATTGGACTCCTTCCAGAAAGAAACTAGTCAAGGGCCTGATGGCTAGATTGTGGAATTCTTGCTAGTTTGCTATGATTTTATAGAAGAATATTTGTTAATAATGGTGCAGGAATTGAGAAACAAAGGGAAGGTATTGGGTGCTTTCAAATCCATCTTTCTTCCTCTTATTTCTAAGAAGGACAATCCAACTTCTTTTGAAGAATTTAGATCCATTTCCTTGTGTAATTGCATCTATAAGATAATTGCCAAAGTTATTGCATTAAGAGTAAATAAAATATTCTCTAATGCCATCTTCAATGAGGAGTTTGGATTTCTTCATGGAAGACAAATCCATGATACCATCGAGCTAGCATAAGAAGGATTGCAGTCAATCAAACTCAAGAAATTATTAGTAATGGTGGTGACACTAGATCTCTCTAGGGCATATGACCAAGCAAATTAGATGTTTCTGAGATTAATATTGATTCAAACTCTGTTCTATATTCAAATTGTAAACTAGAGCATGGGGTGCTTGAATCTAGTTTCCTTTTCAAATTAATAAATGGTACAACATCTAGCTTCTTCAAAACCACTTGTTGGGTATGTGTTATATTCTTTGCACGACTATTACTAGTGTCTGCTACGTTATGTTGGACGTATGGGGGTTCGAGGAAGCGCCCCCGAGAATTTTTTTGCCTCGATAAACATGTTGCATTTTTTTCCTTGTTTTTCATGCTGCCTCGATTTTCATGTCCATTGTTGGGAGTTTTTTCGGCACATGGTTTTTTTCCAATGGTTTTCTATTTCCGGTTAAGGAATTAGGGTTGTTGACTAAACTAGGACATTGGGTTAGGGTTTTGGATGCCGTTGGCTCCTATATGTATATTGTATTGTAAACAGTGTATGATATGAATGAATACATAATATGATGGTTTTCCCAGTTTGGGTTTCTAGGGGAAAATATCTGTGTAATGTGTGTATTTTCCATTGTATATTTTTTGTTCTTTTACTGAAAATCTATTTGCAGTAAATAATTGTACAAGGTTAGAATCTACATTTGGTATTGGAGCAATTATTGGCTTCAGGAAGATGCCTTTATGGTCAAGGGTTTGGCTTGAGACTGTGATAAGCCTTGTTACAGTGGGATATCTGCGGTATTGATTCTTCAAGTGAAGAGAAATGGCGAGCAGTTCGAAAATGAAGATAGAGAAGTTTAATGGGAAATTTTTTGAGCTATGGAAGCTCAAGATGGAAGATCTGTTGGTGGAAAAATATCAATGGATCGTGGTGGATCTAGGTACTACACCTACAAGAACTTCAATAAATGACTGGAAAAATTTGCATCGGAAGGCGAATAGCACAATCTGACCGTGTCTCTCAGATTCAATATTACTGAATGTGTCAGAGGAAGTTATAACCAAGGATTTATGGGATAACTTGGGGAAGTTGTATCAGTCTAAGTCCCTAGTAAATAAAATATTCTTGAGAAAGAAGTTGTATAACCTAAGGATGAGAGATGGAGACTCGGTGACAGAGAATTTGAATGCCTTCAATACGGTGGTAAGTCAATTTGTATCTGTTGAGATTAAATTTTCAGATGAAGATAAGTGTATCATTTTACTGTGCTCTTTACCAGACTTGTGGGATAGTCTGGTTGTGGCCATAGGTAGTAATACAACTACCTTGAAGTTTGATAAGTGGTCTCACCCTTGTTGTCAGAGGAGATGAGACGAAAGAACATGGAAGGACACTCCCATGAAAGAAATAGATCTAAGTCTAAGGGTAGATCTAAATCTCCCAGAAAGTTTCTAAAGGTATGTTGGAGATGTGGAAAAGAAGGGCACTACAAGAAGTAGTGTAGATCCAAAGTTGAGAAAAAGAAGGGATCTGAAGAAGCTCCTTCTATAGAAGAAATGACCTCCAAGGAAGAAGGAGGGGATGTGTACTTGGATTCTTCAAGCACACATGCATATCATGAGGCATGGTTGATTGACTCAAGTGCATCCTTTCATATGACTCCCCATAGGGAGTGGTTCTGTGAATATGAAAGCTATGATGGAGGTAATGTTTTCCTTAGTGATGAATCGACAACCAGAATCATAGGACGAGGAAAAGTCATTTTGAGGCTCATATATGGAAGGATTAGAACACTACCTGGTGTCCTACACATCCCAGGATTGGCCAAAAATTTGATTTATGTAAGAAAAATGGACGATGCAAGGGTAAAAACAATATTTGAAAAGGAAACTTGCAGGATGGTTCAAGGATCAATGGTGTTGTTGAAGGAATTTTGGTTTGGAACTCTGTATAAGCTGCAAGGAATCACTATTAGTGATTGGTGTAATAGTTCCATTGTTCCTAATATTGGAGTTGAAGAAGAAAAAACTCCTACACTATATGGAGAAAAGGTTATGATGTGGCATCAAAGACTGAGGTATATTAGAGAGAAGGGTCTTCCACTACTACACGGTAAAGGTATGGTTGAAGGTATGACAAATTACTCGCTGGATTTTGATTTCTGTGAACATTGAGTATATGGGAAGAAGAATCGGGTAAGATTCCCCTCTGGTGCAATGAGGGTAGAAGGAATTTTATAACTAGTTCACAGTGATGTGTTTGGACCTATGTCAGTTCCATCATTGGGAAAATCAGTTTATTATGTCTCATTTATAGATGAATTCTCGAGGAATACTTGGTATATTTCCTCAGGAAGAAATCTGATGTCTTTGACAAGTTTAAAGAGTTTAAGGCTCTTGTTGAGAATCAAACAAAGAAAAGAATTAAGGTGTTGAGGATAGATAATGGTGGAGAGTTTTGTAGGAATGAATTTGAAGAATTATGTAAGAAATGTGGTATAACAAGGTAGAATAATACTCCATATACACCTCAGTAGAATGGAGTTGTAGAAAGGATGAACAAGATGTTGATGGAAAAATCAAGGTGCATGCTCAGTGGTGTCGGGTTAGGGAAAGAATTCTGGGCAGAGGCAGTGGGTACTACATGTTACCTGGTCAACAGATCACCTTCATCATCACTGGATGACAAGAATCCACAAGAGGTATGGACTCGTAAGAAACCTTCTCTCACACATCTCAAGGTATTTGGCTGTGAGGCCTATGTTCATGTTCCAAAGGAAAACATGAGTAATGTAGATAAGATGGTTGAAACGTGTATCTTTATTGGGTAGAAAGATGGTCTTAAAGGTTATAAGATTTGGAACCCAGAAACTAAGAAGGTTGTGTATAACTGAGATGTGGTATTTAGA
The DNA here is from genome assembly GCA_009831015.1 of Picea engelmannii. NCBI lineage: Eukaryota > Viridiplantae > Streptophyta > Pinopsida > Pinales > Pinaceae > Picea > Picea engelmannii. The sequence continues at coordinate 579,082 of ML782249.1, forward strand.
GAAATAAAATATGTTTTCAAACAGGATGTCCTACCAAGTAAGGAAGAACCAGGGAAAATAGAGTTTGATTTAAAGGATGATGAATGGGAATCTACAGAAAAACATGAATCAGAAGAAGAAGATCATGATACTCTAGTATTGAGAAGATTGGTTGGGAAAAAAGGAAACCGGAAAGGTATACTCCATCTAATTTCCGTTCAAATTTTTCTTTGTCTATTACTGATGATGATCCTAGAACTGTTAGGGAGGCAGTTGATTCAAAGGATGGAAAACTCTGGAAAAAGGCCATGGATGAAGAAATGGCAGCCTTGGATAAGAATGAGGCTTGGGAACTAGTGGAGTTTCCGACTGGAAGAAATCCCATTGGCAACAAATGGGTATTTAAAAAGAAGTTGAATGCATAACACAAAGTGGAGAAATACAAAGCTCGGTTAGTTGCAAAGGGTTATTTCCAGGTTGAGGGAATTGATTTTGGTGAGATTTTTTCTCCTGTTGCCAAGTTAACTTCTATTAGATTTTTGTTATATGTTTATGTTGCATTTGATTTTGAAGTAGAAAATATGGATGTGAAGACAACATTCCTACATGGGGATCTAGAAGAAGAAATCTATATGAAGCATCCATAAGGTTTTTCTATGAAGGGAAAGAAGGAGTTGGTATGCAAGCTGAAAAATTCCATGTATGGTTTAAAACAATCATCAAGGATCTGGTAACAAAAAGTTGATACTTATATGCTGGGACTTGGCTTCACAAGAAGCAAAGAGGATCATTGTGTGTATTTTAAATTAATTGGTGATCGTTTGATTTATTTGGTCTTGTATGTGGATGACATGTTGCTGATAGGAAACAACAAAGAGATTATCCAGGATGTGAAAACTCATTTATCCTCTAAATTCGATATGAAGGATCTTGGTGCTGAAAATTTCATTTTGGGCATGGAAATTAAAAGAAATTGGAAAAATAGGAAAATCTGGTTAAATCAGAGAAAATATATGGACACAATATTGCAGAGGTTTAATATGTAGGAATGTAAACCAGTTAGGGTCCCTATTCTTGTAGGTGTAAATTTATATACAGATCAGTGTCCCAAGACACAAGAAGAGGAGGAGGACATGTTTTTTGTTCCTTATGTGAGTGCGGTTGGTATTTTGATGTATGAAATGATTTGTACTAGACCGGACATTGCACATGTAGTGGGAGTTTTGAGTAGGTATATGTCAAAACCGGGGAAGGAGCATTGGACAACATTAAAGAGGGTTTTCAAGTATTTGCGTTGCACTGCTAGCTAATGGATTATGATACCAAGGAAGACCAGGATTGGACAGAGTGTTGGATATACATGTATTTTTGGATGCAGATTGGGCTGGAGATATGGATCATAGAAGATATACAAGTGGGTATGTGTTTAACCTATTTGGAGAGAAATCAATTGGATGAGAAAAAGACAATCTATAGTGGCACTTTCAACTATAGAAGTTGAACACATGACAACCACTCATGCAAGAAAGGAAGCAATATGGTTACAAATATTGTGTTCAAGTATTGGTTTGGTACATCAAGCTGTAAGGATAGATTGTGTCAGTCAGGGTGCAATTTTTATGGTGAAGAACCCGACTTATCATTCAAAGACAAAGCATATTGATGTTCAATATCACTTTGTGAGAGACATGGTTGAAGAAAACAAAGTGTTGCTTATGAAAGTGGACACTTTGGATAATTTTGAAGTTTCATCAACAAAATCTATGAGCACTGAGAAGTTTTCTTGGTGTAGAGGATCTATGGGCATTTTTTCCCTGAATTGTTGACTATGTAACCCTGTAACCCCGTATATGCAAAGAAAATAACAAGTGGGAGAATGTTGGGTATGTGTTATATTCTTTGCACGACTAATGTGCAGAGGGTTTGAGGGGAAAATACCCCCCTTGCACGGGGATTCAGGGCAGTGTCCCTGAGAATTTTTTCCTCAGGAAACGTGCCACATTTTTTGCCTCATTTTTCATGTCCATTGTTGGGCGATTTTTCGACACATGGTTTTTTGCCAATGGTTTTCTATTTCTGGTTAAGAAATTAGGGTTGTTGACTAATCTAGGTCATTGGGTTAGGGTTTTGGATGTCGCTAGCTCCTATATGTATATTGTATTGTAAACAATAAACAATGTATGATATGAATGAATACATAATATGTTGGTTTTCCCAGTTTGGGTTTCCTGGGGAAAAATATTTGTGTAATGTGTGTATTTTCCATTGTATCTTTTTTGTTCTTCTACTAAAAATTTGTTTGCAGTAAATAATTGGACAAGGTTAAAATCTACATCACTAAAGGATGAAGACAAAGATGTCCATTATGATTCTCCACTACTTTTTGTAATTATAGCTAAAGGCCTTAGCAAGGCAATTATGGATAATGAAAAACAAATGTTATTTTTTATTTTTTTTATGTTTATAAAATTAAATATTTTATATTTTAGACATTTTTCAATTTATCATTACCGAAATTTTGTTAGATAATATTTACTAAAATCACAATTTTGGATTGATGAAATTATTGTTTTCAATGCAAAAATGGATGGTTTCAATGCAAAAATGAATGGTTTCAACACAAAAATGAATGGTTTCAACTCCCCTGAATACTCTTATTACAATTGAATTGTGTAATGGTAATATCTAAAATATACAATCCCATCAATTAAAAATCATTATTCTTAGATTTTAGGCCAAAAATACAAGCATCTCGTTATTTTGAGACGCTGAAAAATAACCCATTCTAAAAACATTTATATTACAATTATTATAATAAATAATGATAGAGTTATAATGTATGTCATGTTGATTATTTTTTAGTTAATTGCATGAAGAGAAGTAAAGTATAAAATGAAGTAAGTTAATAAGTCGACACATTATTATTTTTAAATACAAATTCTTGTCTAAATTTAATAGGAAAATTGCCAAAAGTTATAGTTCCACTTGATTGATGAGAACTTTGTCCTTTAAAGATTGATCTAAATGATTAGATTAGAGTGGAACTTTTTCTCACCATATATCGATTAAATCTAACCCAAGTAATTGAGATAAAAATGTTATCCTACATACCTATAATAAATTCATAAATAACATATTGAGTTTTAACTAGTATATATTAAATCAACCTTTAATTATGAAAAATCCAATTAAAAACATTAATTTAAACATGAAAATTAAAAAAAAAAAACCTTCACCCTTTAAGGCTAATAAGACCATAGAAGGACATTTAATTTTAACATGCAAATAAAAAGGAAGACTCTACACCTCATCACTTAACATAAGCTAAATAGTATAAAAGGAAACGTGCAAATAAAAATGAGACCATGTTCTAAAGCTACTAGAGAAATAGAGTTCTAGTTAAGAAAAGATAAGACTTTCTTGGTTGGCAATTATGATATACGTAGAGTTTTAGTTGGTAATTACACCAAAGGTGTTTTTAAGGGGGTGGTCTTGTCCAAGCCTTCATCATCTGTCCATAGCCACTTGGAACCCGCCTCCTGTCCAATTACAATTCACCTAGATTGTTCACCTGTCCTCTTATCATTTGCTAGAAAAATAAATTCAAGCCGACAATATAGCCTGGTACATTTGACATCTACTATTTCTCTAGTCCGCAAAATTATACACTTTCACTACTGAAACCATGGCAGATTCCATCGAATTTCCGGATTGATCGAGAGTTGTTGTCATATGGTCAACACGCCTCTAATTGACTCCTTGCAGGCGAAAGAATGGGAGTACCACCTTCTATTGTTAATAGCAACAGAACCAACACCAACCAATTCAATACTGATGCATGATCTTATTCAATCCCCAACAAATATTACATGTATATTATTGCCATATCTATAATAAAAATCCTTACAGTCCTTAGTTTTGTGGTTCAATATACATGTATATTGCTATTTCTATAACACATCCTTACAGTCCTAGTTAGTTTTTTTGTTCAATATCATTGATTCTTTCATAGGAATCCTACGAGCTTATTCGAGAGCTATATAGAATTGTTCTGGAATACTTATTTATTTGGGTTAGCAGTGACAATTTCTTCTTTTATGTTACTAGGTATATTAAAGGAGACATTAATGAGCATGTATTATTCTCCAGTGAAGTTTTGGAGACTTCTAGAGGTCTGGTTATCGATTCCCAGTCAATGTTGAGTTCATCGGTGGATACTGGACGACGTTCCTTGATTCCTTCGAAAATGAGCCCATTTAGTTCATAGTCCAGCTTCCCTACTAATGCCGCTACAAAACAAAAACATTCCTTTTTGACCAGTAATTTTGGAGGTGTGCAGGACCAACCTGTGAATGTTAAAATTGAACAACAACCTCTGCCGCATTTTTTTGATGAGTGACTAAGATCAAGGGACTCCTCTACTCTTTCATGGATTGAATTGGATGAGGATAGATCCAATAGGAACTCCTCCACTACCCAAATTTCCATTTCTATTCCAATCACCTCTTCAGATTTCTCAGGATCCTCCAATTCCCATTCACCTACTCATGGCTGCAAGTAAGTATCAATTATTCTTATGCGATACAATCCATCATGCCTAATGATCATGTCAAACCCTAATAGTAGTTTCTATCTATATTATAAAACTTCAAAGTATTCACACATCACTTTTCTCATAAGTGAGGCTATATGATAAAACTTCAAACCATTAGGTTGACTTGATGGGAATAGTTGTATATTATGTGCTATAGAGGTATGTACACTAGGTTCTTGGAGCTGCAACTCCTCATTAATGAATGATTCCACAAAAGGAATGGAAGATATCCGAATTAAAATCCCCAAGGGCGGGATGCTCCTGTAGGAGTCAGAGAAATAAGACCATCTCCTTCACCGAATCCAAACTACTTATTGGTTGGAAGCCCCTCTATTTTATATGGACCCTTGTTACTTTGTTGGCACTCTGCCGGTTTTGAACCTGCAATGTAGAGATAAAATTTAACCTAACTTCACCGACTCCAAATTGCATTTTTTTGGCAACCCCTATGTGAATCTCTTCCTGTAATTGCATACATACTTGATTTTGGATGTCTATGGTTTCATTTGTTTCAAATAGTACACTTAAACCTTGCATTGCATTTGTTCCCTATCATTGGTCTTGGTATCATTTGTGGGTCTCGGGGTGTCATTTCTATTAATTTTTTTAACAACTCATTTTCACTGTCCTTTTGACGAAATATTTTCCCCTTCAATGAAATATCAGGGCTTCACTGATTCATAAGTGTACCTTTCCGAAACACTCTTCCGCCCAAGGAACTTATCGACTATTTGTGCAAGTAATTTTATATTTTTTGTTTACCTCTAGGGTTTTGTACTATGCACAACCATAGAAAAAATGAGCTTTAGATGTTGTTTTTTCTTTGTGTTTTGCAACGAATATATGGCAGCGAAAATTGATGCGATGAGATCAAGTGTTGTGGCAACGCAAGAGTTTTCAGAGGTTAGCAAGGAAAGTGTAGGTGGAGGAAATAATAAGAGAACAATGTTGGATGAGGGATCTTGCATCCCTTGTAGTGTATGTAAACCTCCAGAACCCGAGTCTACACACCACAATACAACGATTGGAAAACACTATAAAAAATACTTATGAAGCTTAGCCCAGATCTAGGAGAATGGGGAATAATAAATTTATTCAAAATACCATGTTTTAATAAGTTTAAAATATTTGTCTTTTGTCATGCCTCCTTTAGGACTCAATGAATCCAAATTTAACTAGGAATTAATTATACTTCGTGCCTTGTGATGGAGCAAGAAACTCCCACGGAATGGAGACATGTTAAACCATCAACGATTGTTATTTCATATTTATGGTGGGATACAACATTCTATCAGACGCAACCCAACTCATTTTCAATGGCGAGTGATGAGAAAAATGAAAAAATATGAGCAGAGTCGAGAAAAATGAAAAACGCAACCCAACTCATTTTCAATGGCGAGTGATGAGAAAAATGAAAAATGTAACCCAACTCATTTTCAATGGCGAGTGATGAGAAAAATGAAAAAATATGAGCAGATTCGAGAAAAATGAAAATATATGAGCAAAGTCGAGTCTATTGCCATATAAAACACCTTACACAACTTACATAAAACACCTTACATAGCTTACAAAGAAAGTAAGTGGGTGCTTTATAATTAAAGGAAGAATAATTCAACAAGGTAACCATTGTTTGTACATACCATCTCATCCCACTCAGTCATAGGGAAGTCCACACGATCGCCCGAAGAAACTATATAATACGAAAATAAATGTACACAGAGAAGAGCTCCATGCATCCAATAATAATACTTTAGTCATCCAGTAACAATACATTGTACACGGGTCACGATCAAGTAAGGATACTGAGACTGGATCTTCACTTTTTACCCTTCAATTCTCCATAGACAGAAATGTATGCAACATAGTGTAGTGACATAGGCTTCCCCTTTACACATGGGCAACAAGAGCTTGCAGACCCCTTCCACGACCAGACTACCTACCTTATTTCTTCCTGAATGAAAGGTATTTTGATTTCTTACATGAATGCAACTGGGACTCTCATTCTTGACTGAAAGGTACTTTGATTTCTTATGCTAGTGCAACTGGGACTCTCATGCATGAAGCAAAGTCACAGTTTTTTCATCGTGAAGAAAACTAGCAACATGAGGCATCTCATCATGCATGAAGCTAAGTGGAATTATTTTTTATTTTTAAAATTTATTTTTATAATATTTATTAAAATATATTGAAAAATTTGGTCAATTATACTTTGAACAGTCTCTAAATGATACTTTGAGGAGTCTTTGATTATTAATGATCTTTATTAATAAGGTAAGAGTGATTACGATGGAAAAATTTGTTCCTCAAGGAGATAGCCCACAATTCAAAATGCAAATTCACGGTTATTTCTATGTTGGTCATGAGAATCATACCTCTCATATTGGGATGAATAATGTTGAGCAGATTCTGCCACATGGAATGATCCCACAATCTATTCACTTATGTTTTCAGTAGCATTAGCAAAAGCTCTATTGAATTTTTCCATAGTATGTGTAGACAAATTAATCTAAAATTATCAAATTAGGATGGATTCTCATTACTCCCACATTCCATTCACTTATGTTTTCAATAGCATTAGCAAAACCTCTATTGGATTTTCCATATTATGTGTAGACAAATTAATCTAGAATTATCAAACTAGGATAGATTCTCATTGCTGGTTACTTTTAACTAAATTTTGATACTGTAAAAATAGGCTAAAGATTAGTAATACAATAAAATATTATTGAATAATAACCTTAGTTTAGTTATTGTCTAAAAGATTGCAGATTTAGGGTTTGAAATCCATATTTCCGTAGTCAAGTACAAAGTTATAACCTAAATTTCAATAATTTTGAGAAAAAAAAAGAGAATTAAGTAATCCATTTAAGAAAAAAAAAAGAGAATTAAGCAATCTGTCAATATTTAAAGGTAGAAAAATAAAACAAAGATATCATTTTTAATTGAATATTTATAAAGAAATTAGTAAAATTAACATGAATAAATGTGAGTTAATGTTTATCTCGTTTAGGTAGGTTCTGTGGGATCTTCGATAGTGTCTCATATGATTAGTTAATGTATCTTACATCTTTTCCATTTCTCTTTTGAAAATTCACGATCACATATCTGCAATGGGCATGATTGGAGTTATAGTATCGTTGCAAATAATTTGCCAGCTTTTTCACTTGGGTGTTTAGGAGTTATAATATCATTGCAAATATTTTGTGAGCTTTTTCACTTCAGTGTTTCCTTCCCCTGCTTCAAGGGTATGCTAGTTATGAGTCGTGGATGACTTTATTCATTGGCAATTATGACATATGGTTGCTTTTAAAGTGGTATCATAATTTCAAGCGGAAATAAAATAAGTGGTATTACAATTTTGAGCGGAAATAAAATAAGATAATGAGTAAATATAAATAATGAATTTCGAAAAGAAATGAATAAATATCAGTTTGAAATTGATTATGGAAGGAAGGATAAATGATGAGGATGAAGAGGATAAAGGGGGTGGATGAGTAAAGTTTAGATATTTTAGAAGATTAATTAAGATAACCAGTAAATATAAATAATAATAAATTATGAAAAGAAACGGATAAGTATTAATTTGAAATTGATGATAGAAGGAAGGATAAAGGAGGTGGATTAAGAATTTTTAGAAGATTTATTAATAATTTAGAGGACCTTGAAAGGGGATACAATAGGACTCCAAACTCTTGTGAAATATATAACTATGTGGAAATTAGGACAAGTACTAAAGGCAGTAGTGGTAGATCTATCAAACTAACTGCATCATAAGTAAAGGCATTGTTTGGCAAGGATAGTGGAAAACTCATGAATAAGGTATTTCTTAATGCTCCCTCATGCTTGAATAACTCATCCTCATCTCCCCTGATAGATGGTGTCGAAGTAGCAGATGAAACCAAAATCCATGCACCAAAGGATCTTCTCTTCTTAAACCATTTATCGTAGAGTAGTAGGGATAAATTTGGAAACCCTAAGGAGGACCTATCTTGGATTGGAGAATTGGAAGGGAATATAGGGTATGAATCTAGTTATCAAGGCATTATAGTTGTAGAGTATGTAGTGAAACATAAAGCTTCAACCTATCTTAGAGTAATAGGGATAAATTTGGAAACCCTAAGGAGGACCTAGCTTGGATTGGAGAACTAGAAGGGAATGTAGGGTATGAATCTAGTTATCAAGGCATTATAGTTGTAGAGTATGTAGTGAAACATAAAGCTTCAACTAAGGTTAATCTTGGGAAGAAAGGACACAAATGCATTAAACTACTAAAAGAAAGGTAAAATTGGTTCTTGGCGAGGACATAAGGATGGACTAGGTCGTGCAGTTGGCAAATAAAGCACCGATAAGGTGTTTTTTTTGGTAGGCACTTCTTAGAAACAAATTTAAGGGAAGGTGGAATTGGAATGGACACTATTGGTAGGTTATATCCTAGAGTTCCATCTCCTTATAAGGGGATGACCAACCTTCATTTTTTAATAATAAGATCCAAGATACTAGACTCGAGATGGACATGGGGATTCACTTTGTTGTTTTTGAAATGATGGACCCCATGTTTTGATCCTCAAACAAAGAAATACAAAAAAAATAGTCAATATGGATTAAAATGTTGGGCTTATCTTCAAAGTTCTAGTCTATAGACATCTTCAAAGTCACAGAGAATAGCCTAGGAACCTTATTGGAGGCGAATGAAAGTTTTGTGATGATGAATGAGTGAATATTATCCCATTTTTAGTGGAGGTAGACCTGAAGGAGGGATTGGCAGAGAATATCAAAATTAAATAGGTAATATGTACAAACACTAGAGTATGTGGGCATACCTTTTCTATGCTTAAGATGATAGATCTATGGCCATCTAGCCAATGATTATGTACTCAAATTCAAAAAAAAGGTTTGGATGAGAAAAAACTATGGGAATATGGACCATGAGGGAGAAAAATTGAACTCCTAAACTAGGGTTTGGGGGGCAAGGTAGAAAATAGAAAGGAGAATGAAATTTTGAAAATAAAAGAGAACCCTATTGTTGTTGAGGACAATGAAGAAGTAGGCTCTAAGAAGCAATACTCAATAGAAGGAGGAATAGAAGGGATGAACACAAATAATCTCAAGCCTAAGGAAACTTGGATGTAATGCATGAACTAGTCAACCTCAACATTCTCCAGGTAAGTTTAAAATCTTTCCTATATCATCTATATATTTTGAATTGGATCCCAAAACCATAATCAAAATTAAACATTTGGGATTGGGAGACCCTAAATATCCTCATCCTTTGGAATTAAAAAAAGGGAAGAAAAGAAGAGGGGGGGTGGGTCAGTTCCAATCTTCTTTGAGAAACCCCAGGGGGGACAATTTCTATGAATGGGGGGTTAGATATGGGTACGATGAACACGAATAATCCTTGGGGGATGGAACCTAGTAACTTTCCCAATGATCCCGAGGGTCCTATAAGCTTAGAGATATTTGGATATCCATTGAGATATAGACAACCTATGATGGATTTAAATGAATTAGGTTTTGAAGGATGTTTAAGCATGGATCTGATAAAGGAAGGAGCCAATTTAGGGATGAGACTTGTTGCTTTTGGAATAGAGAATATACCCTGAGGACAGTGTTAGCAAGATGCGGTTTTAAAAAGGTTCAATGATTTGGAATCCAAGTATGATGCCCTAATAAAATCCATTGAGGGAATTGAGATGGAAGAAGAGGGGAATGATGCATAGGAATCAAGGGATGCTCACCAAGGCATGGAAGCTATTGAAGAGGATCCAAAGAAGACAAACCAAGCCAAGGAAGTAGGCGGCACCCCAAGCACTCATATCAAGAAACACTTATACCCATACAACTAAATCCCTTTAGATACTCTACATGGTGCGCCTATATCATAAATTTCTTGGGTTGTACCCCATTTGGGAAAATGTTGTTGGGTATGTGT
>ML782249.1:611765-635354 GCA_009831015.1 Picea engelmannii
ACAGAACATTAAAGGTCCAATGTATAGCCCGCAAGTCCGCGGTCCAAATAAGTGGCTAAGTATGGAATAAGGGATCTGTGCATATTTGGTATGTATTGCTCCTTTCTAGGAGCCTGCCAGCCGTGGAGTCTATGTCAATTTGTATATCGCGGAAATCGACCCAATGTACAGCCCGCAAGTCTGTGATCCAAATAAGTGGCTAAGTATGGAATAAGGGATCTATGCATATTTGGTATGTATTGCTCGTTTTTGGGAGCCTGCCAGCCCTGGAGTTTGTGTGTCAATTTGTATATCGCAGAAATCACTAGAACTAGAATGTTGAGCTAGCCAACCCACAAATCCGCTTTTCAATTGACAAATGTTGAGATGGCCAGCCCACAAATCCGCTTGTCAATTTATTATCATAAGTTTTTGACCCCGCTAGCCCGAGACCCGCGATCTAGAAACCGTACATGCTCTATAAAATCTCAGCCACCCCGCAAGTCCACTTGTCAATTTGTATATCGTGGAAGTGTGTGTGTTATTTGTAGGACACAAAACAATAGAGGCCTATTTTTTGATCTCGCCAGCGTGAGAACCCATGATCCAGAAAGTGGCCAAGTATGGAATGCGATATCCATACATGCTCTAGAAAATTTCATGTCCATACTTTATAAAGGTACATATTTAGTTTTTCCTAGTTTCTACACATACTGATCTGGTAACCACAGTTGGTGTTGCGCATGAATTATGAAATATGCACTGGGAGTCAAACTGAGCCCTTTGGTTTGCTTAGCCAATTTTGAGCCCGCCAGCCCGAGAACCTGCTATCCAAAGACTGTACATGTTTTGCTTCGCTATGCTCCTTGAGAGCCTACACAAAGTTTTACTTTCCATACTTAGCCACTTTCCCGCAATTCCCCAAATATACAAACACTCCGCTGAACTGCAACATCATGCCCTCTTACATTTTATGCATTTTGCAGTCAACAATTCCGACTCATGTAGTTTCACCATTGGACACTCACCAGTTTCACCCTGCACTTTCAGACTTGGGCATTCCTTGTTTGCTCTTCCCCGTCCCTGTCACCTTCGCACATGTCCATAATAAGAAATACTGTTTATATATATGTGTGTGTGTGTCTTGTCTCTAAATATTTAATGCTAATAGGTGACCGTGCATGCACTGTCTAGGCTGTCATTGATGTGCGCAAGGCTCGAGAATTTATGCCATTAATGCAATATTTATGGAGGTTTTTCTTAGTCATTCCTAGTATTAATTTCAAATACCATGGAATGTCATTCGCACGCCGCCAACTTGGTTCCTTCACGAAACCTCCAATCCTTAAATGTTCTTTGCCAAAACTGCCACCTTCGCACTTCTAAGTATGCAATGATTAAGCTTTACTTCTAACATGTCACCATACATCACGCATAGATATTGTCATTAATGAGGAGATTTTCCATTCGCACGCATTGAACCAACGTTTCCGGGGCGTTATATTGTCCCCTCCATTTCTTCATTTCAAGCAATGTTTGGAGCAAACCAACGTTTTCATAAACTATTGACAACATCCCCACAACAGTTTTGTAGAAATACAGTGAACATCTTCCTCATGAGCTTCCCGTGCAGAAGAAGGGAAAAAGAATTCTAGGGGAGGCACAACAACCCGAAATTTACAGTGAAAACATGGATCTTGACGCCGATTTGGATAGCATATTCTGCAACCTTCATAAGCCCAGGGACAATATTCACCATTCCTACTCAATGGACATGGTTGATACCAAAATTTTTGACGAAGATGAATCCTTCGTATTCCAGAGTGTTGTTTTTGAAAGAGAATAAAAAAAAATAATCATTGAAAAAAGAGATGTAAAAAATAAGAAAAGAAAACATCATTCATAACTTGACCTTGCAAATATGCAGCCATCCAAAATCTCTCAACTTCACATGGCAACCATAGATGCTCTTCATGATTCTGTTGGAGTCATTGAGGCCGAGAATGGCAGACTAAAGAACCAGATTAAGGAATTAGAGGAAGCTTTGTTTCCTATGCCATTGCTTGGCAGTCCTTTGGAAATAGCCATGCCCGTGACTACCTTCCCCCCTGCAAAAGGCTCCTCCAGATTCCTCGCATCTTGTAGAGGATATGTTGAGATAAATATCAACAAAAGAATGCAACTGATTACCAAGGCCTGGGAAACATCACATAATATGGATTCCTTAGGGAGAAGGGCACATAACTTGCTCCAACTTCTGCAGATGGATTTAAAAAATGAAGAAACTTTCTATTTGCACATGGGCATCCCTTTTTCCTTTCATGTCAACAACATGCCAGACACGACAAGAAGACAACATGATCTCTCGTCCAAAAAATGACTCACTCAATTAGAAGCATGCTGGAAAGAGAAGGTGAAGAACTTGTATCTCATTGTCCAATCATGTGAGCAAGCAATATCAAAGAAAGAAACATTATTCACAAAGCTCACCAAAATAGAGTTGGTAGGAAGGAAAAACGACTTCCAGGACCCCAGCTTAATCGTCAACTTGTTGGCGTTAACTAAATAAGATTTGGATAAACAAGTTGATAATTTTAAGGCCGTGTCTTTACAAAAAATTTATAGGATTCTTGAATATCATGAAGAAGAGGTGGACAACTGGCTAGTCCGCTATTCGGTACAGAATGGAGACATTCATGTGGCTCTGTGTAATCTTTCAATTGATCTAAGCGGATTAGAAAATTAACTTTTTCAACATTAAAATCCGGAATGACATCAATGTCGCCCCCTTGAGAAGCTATATTGAAGAGAACTTGAAGCGGGTCACTGATGAAATGCAACAGGAAAATGCATAAATCCTTTGTTTATCAATTCAGTTATTCAAGCGGGTCGGCGACAAAAACCAACAGGAAAAGGCATCAGCAAGAAAATACCAAAATTACTTATATGCACCTTGCCTGTAAGTGTATATTGATAGTCCTTTCTTTATGAATCTAGTTATTCCACCTTTTCTGAGTAGAAATCTATAGCCAAAAACAGATATCTTCCCATTTCTACTTTTCAGGTATTACACTCAACCGTGTCCAACTTCTTCTTTCCACAATCCTATTTCTTGTACATATTTCTCTTATGGTCCGCGGGAGCCCCAATCCCAGTGTATATGACAAACACATTTACATTTCTAGGGATATGTAACAAACTATTCTTTTTTTCATATATTCCAAATAAAACTATTCTTTTGTCTCCTTATATATTTATGTGTTCCTAGATTTTTATCTTCAACTATGCTGAATGTGAAAATATTCTGTTTATTTTATCTCAATTCTTTTTTTTTTCTGATGCATATTTTCTCCTGCCTGGTCATTTTCAAAATTAAGTATGAGATAAATCACTCACTCAAATTTGAGATATCATATTTCACACACACACACACACACACACACATGTGTGTGTGTCTTTAAATTTCCAGTAATATGTAACACGTTTTATTATTTTTGTATATAAATGTCATAAAATTGTGCCTAAGTACTTTTTTGCTACTCACACAAATAGAGAATGTCATTTCTTGCATCTTTACCACCTGTCCTTCATACTGCTTGCCACAAAGGCCCTTAAAATTAAAATAGTCCGCAAGTCCGCTTGTCAATTTCTATATCACGGAACTCTGGGTGCTCTTTGTAGGCCATCGAAGAACAAAGGCCCAATTTTCAACCCGTCAACTCAAGAACCCGCGATCCAAAAATTGCCTATGTATGAAATGAGGGCTGCGTGCAAGTATGGAATGAGGGCTGCGTGCAAGTATGGAATTAGGGCTCCATGCATGCTCTATAAAATATCATCCCCATACTTTATAAAAGTACATTTTTCGTATGTATAAAAGTAAATATCTACTTTAAAAAATTACGTATTTGGTATGTATAATTTATGTATCCATGAACCTATAATTTGATAAATTTCAATTTCTTGTGTCCAGGATCCCCTGTTTTAAAGAAAACTAATTCGGGAATGCTATTTTTTTGGTCCTTTTCTCCACCACCCTATGTAACAGACATTATTACTGTTTTTTTGTGCTTTTGTCCACCAACGTATGTAAAACCTATGTAAAGAAAACTAATTCACGAATGCTAAATTTTTTGGACACGAGCCCCTTAAAATTCAAATAGTTTGCAAGTTTGATTGTTAATTTGTATATCACGGAACTGTCGGTGCTATTTTTAGGACACAGAACAACAAAAGCCCGATTTTCAAGTCCCCATCCCGAGAACACGCCATCCAAAAACTGGCTAAGTATGGAATGAGGGTTGCGTGCATGCTCTATATATCTAGTTATTCAAATTACATATTTGGTATGTATAATTTATGCTATCTAGGAACCTATAATTTCATAAATTTCAATTTCTTGTGTCCAAGAGCCCTTGTTTTAAAGAAAACTAATTCGAGAATGCTAGTTTTTTTTGTGCTTTTGTCCATGAACCTATGTAACAGACGTAGGTGCTTAAAATTCAAATAGTCCGCAAGTCCGATTGTCAATTTATATATTGTGGAACTCTGGGTGCTATTTGTAGGGCACAAAACAATAGAAGCCCAATTTTCAGCCCACCATCCCGAGAACCCGCGACCCAAAAATTGGCTAAGTATGGAGTGATAGATTTCAATTTCTTGTGTCCAGGAGCCCCTGTTTTAAAGAAAACTAATTCGAGAATGCTATTTTTTTCATACTTTTGTCCACCAACCTATGTAACAGATGTCAGTACTATTTTTTAAAGAAAACTAATTTGATAAATTTCAATTTCTTGTGTCCAAGAGCCCTTGTTTTAAAGAAAACTAATTCTGGTACTATTTTTTAAAGAAAACTAATTTGATAAATTTCAATTTCTTGTGTCAAGGAGCCCTTGTTTTAAAGAAAACTAATTCGATAATGCTAGTTTTTTTTGTGCTTTTATCCACGAACCTATGTAACAGACGTAGGTCCTTAAAATTCAAATAGTCCGCAAGTCCGATTGTCAATTTGTATATCGTGGAACTCTGGTTTCTAATTGTAGGGAACAAAACAACAGAAGACCAATTTTCAGCCTGCCAGCCTGAGAATCCGCGATCCAAAAACTGGTCAATTATGGGGTGATAGATTTCAATTTCTTGTGTCCAGGAGCCCTTGTTTTAAAGAAAACCAATTTGGGAATGCTATTTTTTTCATATTTTTGTCCACCAGCCTATGTAACAGACGTCAGTACTATTTTTTTGTCAACTAACGTATGTAAAAAAAAACTAATTTGGGAATGCTAAATTTTTTGGACACAAGCCCCTTAAAATTCAAATAGTTCGCAAGTCCCATTGTCAATTTGTATATCACGAAACTCTCGGTGCTATTTGTAGGGCACAGAACAACAGAAGCACAATTTTCAGCCCGCTAGCCCGAGAACCCAGAATGAGGGTTTCGTGCATGCTCTATATATCTACTTAATCAAATTACATATTTGGTATGTATAATTTATATTGTCCAGGAACCTATCATTGGATAAATTTCAATTTCTTGTCTCCAGGAGCCCTTGTTTTAAAGAAAACTAATTCTGGAATGCTAGTTTTTTTGGTGCTTTTGTCCACAAACTTATGTAACAGACATAGGCCCTTAAATTTCAAATAACCGGCAAGTCCAATTGTCAATTTGTATATCGCGGAAGTCTGGGTGCTATTTGTAGGCCACGGAACAATAGAAGCCCAATTTTCATCACGCCAGCATGAGAACCCATGATCCAAAAATTCAAATACTCCGCAAGTTTGATTGTCAATTTGTATATCGCGAAACTCTCGGTGCTATTTGCAGGGCATGAAACAACAAAAGCCCAATTTTCAGCCCGCCAGCCTGAGAACGCAGAATGAAGGTTCTATGCATGCTCTATATATCTAGCTAATCAAATTAAATAGTATTTCAAAGAAAACTTGAACCTATGTAACAGACGTAGCCCCTTAAATTTCAAATAGTCCACAAGTCCGATTGTCAACAGAAGCCCAATTTTCAACACGCCAGCTTGAGAACCCGCATGCTCTATATATCTACTTAATCAAATTACATATTTGGTATGTATAATTTATGCATTCCACGAACCTATAATTTGAAAAATTTCAATTTCTTGTGTCTAGGAGCCCTTGTTTTAAAGAAAACTAATTTGGGAATGCTAGTTTTTTTGTGCTTTTGTCCACGAACCTGTGTAACAGAAGTAGGCCCTTAAATTTCAAATAGTCCACAACTTTGATTGTCAATTTGTATGTCGCGGAACTCTGGGTGCTATTTATAGGCCACGAAACACGAAAGCTCGATTTTCAGCGCGCCAGCCCGACAACCCGCGATCCAAAAACTGACAAGTATGGAATCTCTTTCCCATACTTTATAAATGTACATATTTCGTATGTATAAAAGTAAATATCTACTTTATAAAATTACAAATTTCATATGTATAATTTATGCTATCTAGGAACCTATAATTTGATAAATTTCAATTTCTATTTTGTCCACGAGCCCTTGTTTTAAAGAAAACTAATTGGGGAATGCTAATTCTTTTGTGTTTTTCTCCATGAACTTATGTAACAGACATTACTACTATTTTTTGGTGTTTTTGTCCACCAACGTATGTAGAAAACTACTTCGGGAATGCTAAATTTTTTGTGTCCAAGAACCTTTTAAATGTTAATACTTTTTGATAAATTTCGAGAAAAAACTAATTTGGGAATACTATATTCTGCATGGAAACCACATGTACTTCAACTTCCTGCCCACGTGTGTGTACTCGGTCTCATTGTTTCCCATTCCAACCTGGCAGGGACTACGGGGCTCTATAATAATTCCTTTGAATCTTGTGTAAACTAGTTTTCCAATAAAGGGCCCTACCTATAATGGAAAGGTGAACCCCCTACATAATGTTGGGAAACATAACCCTCTCTATGTATTTAATATGTGTTCTAGTCATCCACGTACCAACTACTATAGCACTAGCTTAGTTGTTGATTTGTTTAAATGTGATCAAAGATTGCCTTAATGACTTCTGAAGCTCACATTCCATTCAAAAATGTGATTCTACTTGCTCAAAGGATAAGTGCATAGGATTTACATTGGATGTAATCCCTACAAAATTAATATTATATATGTCAACCTTTAATGAACAAGATTTGCTTTAATTAACAAGATTTGTTGGATTCACCCTATTTCTTATTTCTTGGTTTTTCTGCAGAAGGAGATCATTCAATAGATTCTCCCTATTTTTTGGGTTTTTAGCAGAAGGAGATCATTCAATAGCTTGGCATCCTCAAATTCCCTATTGTAAGTGGAGTGATTTCTCCCAACATGCCTACAATTGTAATTTACAATACATATGTAGGTAAAGAATGCTAAACTGATTAAAAACAATTCCCAACATTTTATTCTACGTTTGGGTGTATTGAACATCAAATTCACCAACGTCTAGCTACATATCAAACATGAACTTAAATGAATTTGGATCAAATCTAATTATTGACAACTTTATGAATTGCATGTCATTCTTTAAATGTGGCAAGCAATTTCTTAACGAATTAAACAAATTTATAACAGATTTGAATATCAAAAACTCCTCCATGGAAAAAATTGCCTAAATCTTTTTTTCGTCTCATTTTTGGGAGCTCACAAACAATATATAAGAACAATTAAAGAATTCCTAGGTAAGCGTGAGCATAAAATGAGCTTATCCACCCTTGTTATCACACATGTTTCAGTCTGACATGTCCATCCCTGAGTGGCATACAATGAGATACCAACCAAATCTTCCATTGAACATGTGTCTTTTTCACCTTGATAGTTGGAAACATGTGCTATATAATTTTCCATTAGCAATGGAAAACTGACATACAACAGGAAACCAATCAAATCCTCAAATGTTTAAAACATTATTGCCAATTGGAAGACGTGGGTTTGAGCAGTGGATAAAAACTGGGTGTTGATGCATAAATCCAGGCACCTTTGTTGACCCCGGGGAGGGGAATCGAGGCTTACACAAACATACTACTCCCTAATGATAGCTAGTCATGCAACACCTATGTAAGAACAAACAGTCTGTGGCCTGGTTTGTTTCACTCTTTTTCCGTGGTTTCATCTCATAAGGATGGCTCGCCCTACCCGAGAGCTCAACCAGGTCGGGGTTCTGGGAAGCTGTATCAAAATCTATGCCCCAACGTTACATATATTAGGGCCTTAGGGTGGTGGGCGCAATATATTGGAATCTATAGGTTTTCTCCATGTTGTAGATATTCCAACAACAAATGGGTTGAAATGAAAATCAATGTTAAAATACATAGAAATGAAAAGCAATGATTGGGTGATCGAAAGGTAGTCAATGCATAATCTCCCATGCTAGCCTCATCACCATGCAAGAAACAAATGAACCTACTTACATTCCAATAACCCATGGTGGAGCATAATGAAGTTGGTGGAGCATTCAAACATCAATCAATAGTATTAGATTTCTACTCCAACTATAGCAGTTCCAATAACAACTCTCAATATGGGTTCATGGTTGCTTCCTCAATATATAAATCTCTACCATCCCAACAATAGGAGCAAGGGATTGTTTGCTATGTTTTTTTGTTTTGGAAAGCAAAGAAAAGCACGGGAACTTAAGAGGGAACAACTAGCCTTTATAGAAATCTAACAAAAAGCTACCCATGTTCGCTCAACAACAGTGAGTGAGTTTGTGTTTGAAAAATGAAAGATTAGTTTACATTTAAGATTTAAAATTGAAACATGAAAAATTAATTTAATGGAAGATTTGATAGTTTTTAACATATTGTTTCTATGGTTAATTGATTTGGTTAGAGATTTTCTAATATCAACCACGCAACTCCATTTTTTGTACAATTGATGTAGTTGTATTGTAAAAAAGTAGGAGTAAATTTCAAAGTGTTTATTATTTAGGAGAAGCCTTTTTGTGAGAAATTAGACTCCCTAGTGGAAAATTTCATAAAAAGATTATGCCCAACAAAATATAATTTTGTTGCCAAATAATATTGTATCCACCTAAATTGTCTCTCAATTCGGAAATGAAACTGAAACTACTACTAAGCCATCTCTCAATCTGGAAATGAAACTAAAACCATTGGTGCTTACTTTGTCGCTGCCACATATGATGTTGCCTTCTTTGCTCCTTTTGTATCTGTTTTTGACAACCTTGCCTTCTTTGCTCCTTTTGTATCTGTTTTTGACAACCTTGCCTTCTTTGCTTGCTTTTTGTTTGTTTATGATAGCATTGCAACCTGATTTGTTGTTGAAGCTTTCACTGGTTAAAGACCCAAACTTTACAATTAATATTGAATCGCTAATAAGAAATGAAGATCATATATCTTACTAATGAATTGTATTGTAGTTGTATGTAGTTTGTAATTCGAGACACCAAGCTCAATTGTAGGTTCAAGATCTTGCAAAGTTCGACCAACAACTTTAACCAACCAACAACTAGTTATTTCACATTCAGGATAGCTTTCTCAAAGCGGAGCAATCGGTTGATGCGGTGAGGCGGTCATCCGCTAAATAGATAAGGACAAGAAGTATAAGGTGTAGAGTCATTCAAAGAAAAAGTGGTAATGCACTCTCACACTAGCATGGGAAGTGTTAATGCACTCTCACACTAACAAGGGAAGTGTTAATGCACTCTAACACTTACAACAAAAGTGTTAATGCACTGAAACTTAGAACTTAGGTTATAATGAAAAAATTGCATTGTATCCTGGTAGTAAGACTAATGAAACAATAAAACATTGGGAAGAAATGAAAAACAAAACATTGGGAAGAGTGAAGTCTGCAATAAGAATTCAAATCTATTGTCCAATGAAATTAGAAAGAATATTTTTTTTTATTATATAAAAAATAAAATTTTGAATTTGCTATCTTTAATTATGAGTTTGTTATCTTGAACATTAAAGATCGGGAAAAAATGTATATATAATCAAACGCAAAAGTAATACCAAATCAACGATAAATTGAATGCTATAATCACTGGCCTTCGACACACTAATAATACCTAACCTTGTACAACCACTAATACCTCACATCTTGAATATAACTATTGTGTGGTAGACAAGACGTGGGGAGATTTCAAAATTGTTTGAGTATAGATGCATGTATTTGGCATTAATGGTCTTGCCTCACTATCATGGAACACCCCTTATGAGATCTGGCACAGTCTTTTCAATGTCTATTGTGGCCTTAAAGACAAAAGGTAATTTGTGCTCTCATGGCATGCAAGCGTTTGAAAAATTAGTAGGAAAACGATTGGGTCCCACTTTTATTAATTATAATAAATGAGTAGCCCGGGGATGCATAAACGAAGTGTAGCAATAGAAGGATGGTGCCCATCGACAAAAGGCAATGTAGATGAAAGTGTTGGATAAACGTCATAGATGAGGAGGTGGATGAACATTCTAGATGCTTCGGACTGTATGAGTCTATTACAAAGTTGAAATTTAATTATTCTTTTCTCCTCGATAATATAAATTTAATTTTTTATTTAAAAAAACGTATTAACATGCATGCTTCTTTATCACATGCCCTATGATGATAATCAAATGCAAAGTAAATACGTTTAGCATTTTGTTATATCTATTTATTAGAATTAAGAATATTTATTTTTTAATAGGTTATAGATTGGAATTGAGAGACGGTACGATATGTATACTTATATAAATTAAATATTAAAATGGTTATTTAAAAAATATTTTTGATCTTTAATTTTTTAATTTTTGATGAAATATACTTGTAGAGAACTCTTCGAATATTTTTGATTTCTTATGTTTTATAGATGGATTTTCTCATGTTTTATGGATGGTAAGTGGGGTAACTGTTGACTTTGATTATGGGGTCTCTCTTTGAGGGAATTAAGAAAGTCAAACCTGTGATCAACAACAAGCATGATAATTCATGTCTAGTTCTAGACTAATTGAGCTAACCTTAAGGTTTTTGATCTTTTATCTTATAAACAAAGAAATTTCATAAATCAATTTGAGGTTTATTAAATTAGATGCTAATAACTATTATTATTATATATTATTGCAATAAGTATTTTGAAACTTGTGGTTTTGAAGTATAACCTTAAATATTAAAGGTATGGTGATGGAAAATCATTAATATGTGAAAGAATGAAACTTTGGTCCAAGTGAAGTGCTCAAGCTTCCCCTGCCAAGAATAGTGGGAATGATGACCAAAGACACCTAGATTGGACCTTGGCTACACTTTGACAAATTATGAGACCAACATGGTATACCAAATGAAGGTTTTCCCACTAATCCAACAACTTGGCACAAGAAATAAGTGGTTATTGCTATGAGCCGACGAATTGAATTTTCTCCCACTTCATTAAAAAAAATAATATATATCATCATGATTACTTTTATTTAATTACATAATAAATAATATCCACTATACAATTAATTAAAAAATAATATATATCATTGTGATTACTTTTATTTAATTACATAATAAATAATATTCGCTATACAATTACTTTGAAATGTGTAATGTAACATAACATTAA
Source organism: Picea engelmannii (assembly GCA_009831015.1). Classification (NCBI taxonomy): domain Eukaryota; kingdom Viridiplantae; phylum Streptophyta; class Pinopsida; order Pinales; family Pinaceae; genus Picea; species Picea engelmannii. The sequence continues at coordinate 623,294 of ML782249.1, forward strand.
TAAACAAGTTGAAAGAAAATTTGAAAAATATAACTTAGAAAAAAAAACTCTCAATAATAATAAAAAATATGTGCCCAAAATATATAATTATTTTATTTTAAAAATTTCAAAAATTTATAAATTTTTACTTTAATTTTTTTATTATTTTTAATAATAAAAAATTTAAAATAAAAATTAATTTACATTATTTTTTTTTTTTTCTAGTTTGTCCTTGATCTACACATCTAAGTTGTCAAAATCATCCAGGGATCGCATTCGACCTGAGCCACACCAACCCTTAATATGGTTGGATTTTTTGTCCCCACAGGTTTCGAACCAATGACTTTAACATCACAAAGTGCCTTAACAACACTCTATCACTCCTACATCTTGGGGACTTAATTTACATTCATTTTAATGATCAAAATAAAATAAATTTAAACTTATAAGAAGGTTAAACATTTTATATTTTTGTTTGCCATTACTATAGTTTGGTCAAACAATCTTGATCAAAATTATAATTTTGAATGGTTGAATCATTCTTTTTAATGTAAAATGAATTAACACCATCCAAAACTTCTAATGCAATCTAATAATGTAATGCAAATATTTAATATTTACAATTCCATCACATACAAAATAATTCTTACCCATTTTAAGCCAAAAATATATGTTTTCTTTCTTATTATTTTGAATTGTAAAAAAAACAATTAACATATTTAAAAACTTATATTAATATACATCTTTTTAAATTAAATATCAAATCATTGTATTTAAAAAGTATTCACTTTTAAAACTTTGGTATAAAGGATCTCATTTTGAATGTTTACCTTGCCATTTACCTATTTTGTTACCTCAAGATGACATCTATTTATTATTTTACCTTTAAAGTGCATGTTTTACTCAAGAGGTAATTATTCTAGCCTAATATTGCATTTCCCTTGTCTTAATGAATAAGATATATTTGAATTGTTTTGAGTTGATGAGATTATTAGATTTTTTCTTGTAGCATAGATCTGCTACCATAAATCATCTAGAAGCATGTTTTTAGAAGGAGTTTTTCCACAACATTTTTGGGTAAATGAAGATGAATCTGGCAAATCCAAGACATGGATTTTGTGCAGGACATGATAATTCGAGTAATACACAAGTAAATTTCTCAGAAAATGCATGACTAGGGAAATACGGGTAGATCTTCCAGATGGATTTTCCCAAAAATCCATGTTTTTGACTGGATCTCATAACCACCTTGAAGGTTATGATACTTGTGGAACTTCCGAGCTAAATTGAGGACATGGGTTATGTTGAGGAATATATACACATGGATTCATGTTGTCTAATTAGGTCAAAGCTCCAACGATGAACCTGTTGTTTGCCGTAAATGCCCTAGACAACCGAATCATGCAACATGCGAATTACGTTAGGATTTCATGCCTTCGTTCATGAAATCATAACAAGATATCCAAATATGTATTTCTACTCCGTTAATTAATCTCTCTAGATCATATATTGTAACCTCTTAATTATCTTTAGCAAACAATGGTTTGGTATGGGATCAAGTGCACTAGAAATACTCATTTTGGTTGAAACACAATTTTATAAATATTGAAGGCATTCATGCCCGAGGGAGATAGTTATAGCTAGAGATAGGAACGAAATGTTGGATTACTGAGAGGGGGGTGAATCGATAATAGAGATTTTTAATCATTTTAACTACAATATGTAAGTGTTATTTATCTTTATGATCAATCTACCATTATCATTCAACAAGTGCATAGTAAATGAACAATGAACAATGAACAATCATACACATACACAATACACCAATATTTTTACGTGGAAACCCAATGCGAGAGAAAACCACATAATGTTTTTTCTTATATGTCTTTAAGAATTACATTCATTGGAAGCACCAACTTCCTTTGTTCTCTAGCTGCAACTTGAAGGAGGCTCCGATCCCCTATATTTTTAGGATACAACCTGAGGGAATCTCTAACTCTCCAATTCTCTGGCTACAACTATAAGGAGGCTAAAACCCCCTATGTTCTTTGGATACAACCGAAAGGTGGATACAACCACCTATCCTTTCCCCATCCTACCGTCCTAAAATATAAGTAAAATGATGAAACCACTTCCACACTATCATAGTGAGATATACCACTGTAAACATGTACCAATCTGTGCCAACAACCTGTAACCAACCTGTACCAATAGCCCGTGATCAACCTGTACCTGTAACCTTCTCGTTCCAAGAAAAAACAACAGGTACGTGACCTGTATGTGCTGTAGCTCGGGTAGGTATGCGACCTGTATGTAATGAAGCCTGCGTATATACGTGGTATGTCTATACTGCAGCCTGTGTACGCCTTCTAAAAACTAGGGTTTTCACCTTCCTGAAAAATTATGACCCTTTTTTGCCTCTGTCACATCAACCTGCAACCTGACACTGTGTCTAAACTGTATTTGTGCCCTATGCATACATCCTCATACATAGCCTTTAACCAAATGCATTTATGTCTCTCTAGTCATGTGCCATACATGTGTATACAATCATGATCAAGTGTGATAACCCTCACATGGACTAGGCAACAAGCCCTTACTATTATTCAGCCTCAAACTATACCAACAACTTCGCAACCAAAACCCTCAACCATGTACAAAGAAAAACCGTTAACCATATGCCAAGAAATACAAGATGCTCCTCAACACTAACAAGATGTACCAATGATGAATATCAGATATACCGGCACTGTAGTTCTGTAGATCTGGTTTATACAGTAAGTGTCATGCAACCAATAACCTCTCTAGGGAAAATCCTCAAACCCCCATAACCATTTCTCATGTAGACAACAAAATCCAATTACACATAGAAATAAGACATACCTTTTGAACTTGTAGATAGATTTGTTGTATATGATCATTGTGGACCTTCTTGGGAGCTTGCTTTCAAACTCTAGAGACCTGACATCTTCATCTCCTCAAGTTTTCATGTCTTTTCCCAACTGTACGCACCCTGTTACACTGTTAGCCCGCGTACGTACGCGCCCTTATCCACTACAACCTACATACATCTAAAAAAATAGGGTTTTTTTTCATTATTATATGCAATTCTGAAACTTTCATGATCAACCCTTCGTGCTACCTCAGACTTGTGTAACTTCAGATGTATCAATGAGTACATGCAATAAACCTTACACAATAATAGATATTCAATGTCCTCAATAGGTGATAATAGGAGATCCTTTCCCTCTTATTTATACTTCCATGTAGATTCCTCAAGGGGTTACCTTCTAACCAACTTAACCCAATTTTCTTCTTTTAGGGCTAACCCACTTCTAACCACTTGTCCACTTATAAACACTTTATCCACAAATAGTAAACTCTCCACTTTTGGTTGCAACTAATTTATTTTTAATTATTTTCTTATTGCAACAACTTAACCCATGATTAACTCCTAGTCTCAGCCATTTGACTAGTCAACTTCTTCTAAGAGCTTCTAGAATAATTTGACTTATTCGACCTTCTAGATAACTCATGAGGGTTCTCCAACTTCACAAGGCCATAACTCTCTAACTGTGAGGAGTTATGTGACGTTCCAATTATCACCAAAAATGGCATGACATTTACTATCCATCCAGAATAGTATTACCTGCAAATACTATTATACATCAAACAAACTTAAGTTCCTTAACCATACTGTTGGGGCTATCCGAATTTTCTACCAGACTTGCTTCAAGGGTTGAAATCAATGAAAAACAACCCAATTAATCAACAATCTCTCCCTTTGGAATTGATGGCAACACTCTGATGTAATATTGAATTCATATCGCTTATGCTCCTCCTTTGACCATCGTTCCCCCTGGAAACATGCCTATGTGCTCTCTCTCCAAGCATCTAACTCTCTATCCTGCATATGATGAATCTCTCCCCTTTTACATCTATGGAAAAGGTAACTTCACGTCGGGGATAATTCCCCTAATTGAACTATCCTTGAGGCTACTCCCCCTGACTAAACTCTTTCTAAAATTTCTCCCTCAAACTGAACTGTCCTCTTTATGGTGCTTCCTCGTGTAAATATAAGACATATAAGATAAGCATTCAAAATAATTCATTTTGGAGTAGAAATTACTCTGAGTCTCTGTCGAAGATACTTAAAGGCTTCCCTTGGAAGTGGTTTTGTAAAGATATATGAAACCTATTCTTTTGTTCCCACATATTAAACTCTGATGTTCTTCTCTGCTACCTGTTCCCGAAGAACGTGATACTTGATTGGAATGTGCTTCGTCTTGGAGAGCATCACTAGATTCTTTGAGATATTGATGGCACTTGTATTATCACAATATATCGGTATGGTCTCATCATACTCAACCCATATATCTGTCAGATTTTTTTCATCCATAGAAAATGTGTACAACATGATGTTGTTGCAATATACTCTACTTCAGCTGTAGACAATGATACTGATGATTGTTTCTTGCTTAGTCAAGATACCAAGCACTCACCCAAGTAGAACAATGCTCCACTTGTACTTCTCTGGTCATCAATGAAACCTACCCAATCTGCATATGTGTAGGCAATAAGTGACAGATCCTTTCCTTTTGGATACCATAATCCAAACTCTTTTGTACCCTTGAGATATATGAATATCCTCTTTACTGCTAGAACATGTGATTCCTTTGGTGCTTCTTGAAATCATGCCACCTGTCCAACTACCTATATTAAATCTGGTCTGGATGTTGTCACATAAAGTAGGCTGCCAATCATTGACCTGTACTGCCTTTGATCTGTAGACTTTGAATCATCATATTTACTTAACTTGAAATTGGTTTGCATAAGAGTATTGACGGGTTTGCAATCCTCCATTCCGAACCTCTTTAACATTTCTATGATATACTTGTTTTGAGAAATAAAAATGTCTTGGTTTCTTTGACATATCTGAAGACCCAGAAAGAAGGATAGTTCTCCAAGTAATGACATTTCAAATTCATTCTACATATCCTTTACAAATTTCCGGATCAACCTGTCATCATCACTTCCAAAAATAATATCATCACCATAAAATTCAATTAATAAAATACTATCTTGAGTTACCTTGATGTAGAGGTTGTTGTCTGCATTTCTTTTTCTGAACCCTTGTTGCTGTAGATCTCTGTTCAATATAGAATACCATGCCCCAAGGGCATATTTTAGACCATACAAGGCCTTCTTCAACATGCAAACATAATCTTCATTCTCTGACAACTGAAATCCTTATGGTTGCTCAATGTAGAATTATTCTTCTAGTTCCCCATTCAGAAAGGTTGATTTCATGTCCATCTAATACACTTTAATATTCTTGGAGCATGCATATGCTAGGATCAATATAATTCCCTCCATTCTGGAAATTGGGGAAAACGTCTCTTAAAATTCGATACCTTCAGCCTGTGCATATCCTTTACATACCAATCTAGATTTGTTCCTGGTAACCTGTCCATCTTCATTCAATTTATTTCTGAAGACCCACTTTATGCTGATCACATTCTTGTACCTTGGTCTTGGAACCAATTCCCAAGTGTCATTCTTCTTTATCTGATCAACTCTTCATCCGTGGTATTTATCCATAATTCATCGTTCCTGGCTTCTTCAAAACTGTTTGGTTCAATCGAGGATAAGAGTTCTAGGTGTAGTTGTTCTAGTGAACGAATTCTTATTCTAGTCTCAACTCCTCCATCTTTGTTCCCGATAATTTGATCTGAGAGATGATTCTTATGTATTCATTTTCTAGGTGTCTTTGGAGGTACTTGTTGTTCTTTCTCTTCTATTTTTATCTGATCTTCTTCATCTTTCTCTTATTCTACTTCTTCTTCCTAAACATGTTCCACTAACTCCTTTTCTTCTTCCTTTATTTTCTGTCCACTCGTCTCATCAATCGTTACATTGATTCTTTCCACAACTTTGTTGAGCCTTAGATTGAAACATTTGTATTATTGTACTTGATTAACCAAGAAGCATGCCTTTGTCCACACGAGAATCAAACTTTCCCATTCTTCCATATTCTCTTTTGATGTAGCATTTTCTTCCAAAAACTCTGAAGTTCTTCACATTCGTTGGTATTCCTTTCCATAGCTCGTAGGGAGTTTTATCACTGTTGTTTATGAGAATTACTTTGTTTTGAATGTGAACTATTGTATGCATTGCATGTGTCCAAAATATATCTGTGAACTTAGAATCCATTAACATTGTTGGAGCCATTTCCTGTATTGTCATGTTCTTCCTTTCAACAAGTCCATTCTGTTGAGGTGTCCTAGAAATGGTGAATTGCCTTTTTATTCCATGCTTGTTGTAGAAATCCATAAATTCCTTTGAAGTAAAATCTCCTCCATTATCAGATCTCAAACATTTTATTTTTGAATCTATTTCATTTTCAACCATTTCCTTGTATACCTTGAAGTTTTCAAATGCTTCTGATTTCTTGCTGAGAAAACAAATTGTAGTTATCCTTGTATAATCATCAACCAATAACATAAAATATTTCTCACCTTTTAAACCCTTTGTTCTAGTTGGTCCAACTAGATCAATATGCACAATTTCCAATGGTCTTGTTGTGGAGTATTCCTTTGATTTGTCTTTGTTTTCTTTCCTTGTTGACAATGCTTGTATAATGTGTTGGTTGGCTTCGTGATTTGGGGAATTTACCTGTCTGCTTCCTTTTTGCTGACTTTGATGAGGTTGTAGAATTTTATGTAACCCTATTCTTTTGTTCCATAGCCAAACTTCATCTTCCTTTCCTATACAACACTTTTCATTTCCAATTTCACTTGATACATATATGTTACTTAAAGTTCTTATAGCTTTTGCAACAAATTTTCCCGAACCTGCTTTTCTTATCTCACACTTCTGTGAATCGAACATAAGTTTGTGACCTTGGTCACACCTTTGACATACACTTAGAATATTATGTTTCATATCTTCCACTAGTAGAACATTTTCTACCTTGGTATCCTTGTTTCGAATTCTAATTGTGTCCTTTCCAATGATTCTAGTTGAGTTGTCGTTCCAAAGGAGATTGATCCATCTCTTTCCTTTCTCAATGTTAGAAACCTATCCTCATTACCTGTCATGTGCTTTGAGAAACCACTGTCAACATACCAAACATGTTTCTTGTGTTTAGCTTGTAGAGAAAGTGTGCATTCTTCATTGTTATATTGATTATGCTTTCGTATCCATATTCATTGTTGAGGTTCCTATCCGTGACTGTTGTTATTTTGTTGTGATTCTCTAGTATTCTACAATATTTGGCCATGTGTCCAAAGTTTTTGCACTTGTATCATTCCACTTCAGTGCTCAAAGATTCAAACCTGTTGTAGCTTCTTCTCCGTGTTTCACTAGACCTTCTTGGATAACCATTTTGTGCATGACTTTCATAGTTGTTTCTGTTTCTGCTATTTTTTCTACAATTTATAACTTTATGTCCAAAATTATTACATGAACAACATAAACCAAAAAATATAGTTTGATACATGGAAGTTGAAGATATTATGAAATAAGTTACTCATTTGAACCCGTATTCTTCTTGAAATCCTTTTCGTTCCGACTGCTGTAGATACTGGAATCTAAATATTTTGGGTGGTGGAACATCTCCGTGATGAAACCTCTTATTTTCTTCCTTCTCAGGAGATCCTCTAACTATCTATGCATAGCTTCTTGATATGTAGTTTTGGAGCTTGAGCCTCTTTCTGTGTGACTACATCCTATCCTGGACTTGCCATGATGTGGCCTTTGACTGTTGATAATGTTATCCAAAACCTTAGAGATATTCTGCATGTTTTTCTGTTGAAGGTATTTTCTCAATGTGACAATCTCTTCTTCCAAATATCCAATGATCCTGTCTTTTTCTTCCAATCATTATTTTAGTGATTATTCGATTCTTTTGTCTTCTTCAAATTGAATTTTTAAATTATAGATTATTTTCTCTAATTATTGAGAGTTCGAATTTTGTGTTTCCTCTTTTCTTTTTAGTTCTTCTTGTGGTGATTTGTTTTTCTTCTTTTTCTTGTTTATAACATCTATGGCACTCAAAAATTCTTCTATGTAGTCAAATTTTTCCTCTTCATTTTCTTTTTCGGTGTCTTCTTTATCAAAGCTACTGCCATGAATAAAACTCTTTCTGTCTCACTTTCACTGACTTCATCTTCGTTTGATGAGGATTTGTCTTGTTTGGTGCAAAATTTTTCTTGAAGACTTTCTTTTTGGTTATTTTTCCTTTGTAGAATCATCTTTTTCATTTATTTTATTTTTCTTATGAGGACATTTGTTATCAAAATTACCAATACCATCACAATTTAAACAAATCAATGGAAGCTTACATCTATATCTGTCGTCGGTTCCCTTTTTCAGTTTTTTGAGATGTCATTGATGTTGCTATCTTATTTTGTATTTTGCTTGCCCTTCTTCTTTGACTTCTTATATGCTTTGAATGATGCTTCTTTTGTAACTGAATTATCCTATTCGGTTCTCATTTCATAGGCCATGAAAATTCCATGTAGTTCATCCATGCTTATTGAATCCATATCTGTTCTTTCTTCTAGTGCTGAGACCTTAGGATCAAATCTCATTAGAAGAGATCTTAGTACCTTTTGAAAAGTTATAGATTCATCAAATTATTTTCCCAATCCTCTAATTGCATTCACGGTTTCATCAACTTGTAACAAGTAAGTTGCAATATTCTCATCTTCCTTCATCTTCAACTCTTAAAATTGACCTCTATAAGTTTGAAGCTTTGATGCTTTGACGTTTGCATCTCCTTCATAAATATTCTAAATTTTGTCCCAAATCTCCTTTGCGAAGATACAATGCATAACTTTTCCATATACTGAATCACCAAGACCATTCAGAAGTGCATTTTTGTCTTTTGAATTATTTAGATTGAGTTTCCTTCCATTGTCACTTGTTGGCGGAACTGTTGGTTCTTTATATCCACCTACAATTGATTTCCAAACCTCAAATCCATGTGATTGTACATATGTTTTCATCCTTATGCTACATAATGCATAGTTCTATCCATCAAACTATGGTATTCCATTTTATACAAAATGTTGCTATCCATGATCTACCTTTCAATGGTTAAATTATTCAATTTTTATCCAATTGTTAGATTACTGAGAAGGGGGTGAATCAGTAATAGAGATTTTTAATCCTTTTAACCACAATATGTAAGTGTTATTTATATTTATGATCAATATAACATTATAATTCAACAAGTGCAAAGTAAATAAACCATGAACAATGAACAATCATACACATACACAATACACCAATATTTTTATGTGAAAACCCAATGCGGGAGAAAACCACATAATATTTTTTCTTATATGTATTTAAGAATTATATTCATTGGAAGCACCAACTTTCTTTGTTCTCCAGTTGCAACTGGAAGGAGGCTCCGACCACCTATATTTTTAGGCTACAACCTGAGGGAAGCTCCAATTCTCTAATTCTTTGCATACAACCAGAAGGAGGCTACAACCCCCTATTTTCTTCGGTTACAACCAGAAAGTGGCTACAACCACCTATCCTTTCCCCTTCCTGCCACCCTAAAATATAAGTGAAAGGATGAAACCAATTCCACACTATCACTGTGAGATATACCACTGTAAACTTGTACCAATATGTGCCAACAACCTGTAACCAACATGTACCAATAAACTGTGATTAACCTGTATCTGTAACCTTCCCGCTCTAACAAAAAAAAATAGGTACATGACATGTTTGTGCTGCATATCGCATATGTAAGCGACCTGTCTGTATTGTAGCCTGTGTATGTACGCGACTTGTCTATACTGGAGCCTGTGTACGCATTCTAAAAACTAGGGTTTTCACCTTCTTGAAAAACTCTAACCCTTTTTTTCCTCTGTCACATCAACCTGCAGCCCGACACTGTGTCCAAACTATAGTTGTGCCCTATGCATACATCCTCATACATATCCTTTAACCAAATGCATCTATGTCTCTCTATTCATGTGCCATACATGTGTATGTAATCGTGATCAAGTGTGATAACCATCACATGGACTAGGCACCAAACCCTTACTGTTATTCATCCTTGAACTATACCAACAACTTCACAACCAAAACCCTCAAACATGTACCCAGAAAAATCCTTAACCATATGCCAAGAAATACAAGATGTGCCTCAACACTAGAAAGATGTACCAATGATATATATCAAATATACCAGCACTGCAGTTCTATAGATTTGGCTTATACAGTAAGTGCCATGCAACCAATAACCTCTCTAGGTAAAATCCTCAAATCCACATAACCATTTCTCATGCAGACAACAAAATCCAACTACACATAGAAATAAGACACACATTTTGAACATGTAGATAGATCTTTTGTACCTGATCACTGTAGACCTTCCTGAAAGATTTCTTTCAGACTCTAGAGACTTGGCATATTCATCTCCTCAATTTTTCATGGATTTTATCAACTCTACGTGCCCTATTATACTGCCATCCCACGTACGTACACGCCCTTCTCCACTGTGGCCCACGTACACCTAAAAAACTAGGATTTTTTTTCAATATTTTCTGCAATTATGAAACTTTCGTCGTCAACCCTTCATGCTACCTCAGACTTACGTAACTTCATATGTATCAATGAGTACTTGTAATAAACCTTACACAATAATAGATATTCAATGTGCTCAATAGGTGCTAATATGAGAGCCTTGTTCTCTTATTTATACTTCCATGTAGGTTCCTCAATGGGTTACTTTCTAACCAACTTAACCTAATTTCCTTTGTTTAGGGCTAACCCACTTCTAACCACTTTTCCACTTATAACCACTTTATCCACAAACAGTAAACTCTCCACTTCTAGTTGCAACTAATTTATTTTTAATTATTTTCTTATTGCAACAAATTAACCCATGATTAAATCCTAGTCTCACCCATTTGACTAGTCAACTTCTTCTAGGAGCTTTTAGAATAATTTGACTTATTTGACCTTTTATATAACTCATGAGTGTTCTCCAACTTCACAAGGCCATAAATCTCTAATCATGAGGAGTTATGTAACGTTCCACATATCACCGGAAATGGAATGACATGTACTATCCATATAGAATAGTCTTACCTACAAATATAATAACCTTCATACCATTATACATCAAAAAAAACTTAATTCCCTTAACAATACTATTGGGACTATCGAAATTTTCTACTGGAAATTCTTTAAAGGTTGACATCAATGACAACCAACCCAATTAATAAACAGGAAAAGGGTCGAGACTCTATTTTAGACATTGTACCATGTTTGATGATGAAATAAAGGACCGATTTTTATTCATGTTCAACTATTGATTGTCTGCGTTCATAGGTGGGTGACATGCATTCTTATGAGTGAAGGAAGCCCCCCTTTAATATCATAAGTAACGCCTTAGTTATATTTTATTTGTGCATTTATGATAGTATGTTTATTTTATTTGATTACATCCTTGTAGTTTCATTTTTAATTCAGTTCCTGCAGAAGATATAACATTATCCAATAGTGTGAATGCCACTGGTTTGAAGTTGCAATTTCAACAATGTTGTGTGAGTTTATTTAATTTCTGAGTGCAATTTCATTTGATGTTGTGTGGATTGAAAAACTAGTTTCTACAAGATCAGATCAACATGCTTCATTGTCAATCCTTGGCCATGAACAGGAATGGAGTACCCTCTAAACAATAGATTGTTAAGAGTTGCACTGCTATGCATCCCTGTCATTTATTTCCTCATTGACTGACAAACTAATCATGTAAAGAATCTTTGTCTACATTAATTAGTCTTGTATTTTGATTGCATATATCTATGAACATGGGTTTCTTTAATCTAATTTATTAAGTGACCTAAAATGGAGTATTCTTGAGTACAAAGTCTGTACTTGACCTACAATTATACCTCAATGATTCACCATTAGATGAGAAATAATTTTCAAAGAATTATATCCTCATTTTTTGGTTGTGTTTGGTGTCATTTTATTATCACATAACATATCCTCATTTCTGAGCACAATTTATCCATTATATCAAATCAAAGACTTGGAATGAAGTACTTAT
>ML782249.1:635404-648408 GCA_009831015.1 Picea engelmannii
TGATCTTTTATCTTATAAACAAAGAAATTTCATAAATCAATTTGAGGTTTAACCAGATTCTAATATTAAATTAGATGCTAATAACTATTATTATTATATATTATTGCAATAAGTAATATATAATAATAATAATATATTATTATTATATATTATTGAAATATACTTGTAGAGAACTCTCTGAATACTTTCTCATGTTTTATAGATGGATTTCCCCATGTTTCATGGATGGTAAGTGGGGTAATTGTTGGCCTTGATTATGGGGTCTCTCTTTGAGGGAATCAAGAAAGTCAAACCTATGATCAACAACAAGCATGATAACTCATGTCTAGCTCTAGACTAATTGAGCTAACCTTAAGACTTCTGATCTTTTATCTTATAAACAAAGAAATTTCATAAATCAATTTGAGGTTTAACCAGATTCTAATATTAAATTAGATGCTAATAACTATTATTATTATATATTATTGCAATAAGTATTTTGAGACTTGTGGTTTTGGAGTATAACCTTAAATTGTTTCTAATTGGTTAAAGGTATGGTGATGGAAAATCATTAGTCTGTGAAAGAATGAAACTTTGGTTCAAGTGGAGTGCTCAAGCTTCCCATGCCAAGAATAGTGGGAATGATGACCAATGACACCTAGATTGGACCTTGGCTACATTTTGACAACTGAAATTGAATTATGAGGCCAACATGGTATACCAAATGAAGGTTTTCCCACTAATCCAACAACTTGACACTAGAAATAAGTGGTTATTGCTATGAGCCGACGAATTGAATTTTCTCCCACTTCATTAAAAAAAAGTAATATATATAATCATGATTATTTTTATTTAATTACATAATAAATAATATCCGCTATACAATTACTTTGAAATGTGTAATGTAACATAACATTAATAAACAAGTTGAAAGAAAATTTGAAAAATATAACTTAGAAAAAAAAACTCTCAATAATAATAAAAAATATGTGCACAAAATATATAATCATATATAATTATTTTATTTCAAAAATTTCAAATATTTATAAATTTTTATTTTTATTTTTTCATTCTTTTTAATAATAAAAAATTTAAAATAAAAATTAATTTACATTCATTTTTTTTTGTTAGTTTGTCCTTGATCTACGCATCTAAGCCGTCAAAATCATCCATGGATCGCACTCGACTTGAGCCACACCAACCCTTAATATAGTTGGATTTTTTGTCCCCACAGGTTTCGAACCAGTAACTTTAACATCACAGAGTGCCTTAACAACACTCTATCACTCCTACATCTCGGGGATTTAATTTACATTCATTTTAATTATCAAAATAAAATAAATTTAAACTTATAAGAAGGTTAAACATTTTATATTTTTGTTTGCCATTACTACAGTTTGGTCAAACAATTTTTATCAAAATTATAATTTTGAATGGTTGAATCATTCTTTTTAATGTAAAATGAATTAACACCATCCAAAACCTCTAATGCAATCTAATAATGTAATGCAAATATTTAATATTTACAATTCCATAAATCCAAAATAATTCTTACCCATTTTAAGCCAAAAATATATGTTTTTTTTCTTATTATTTTGAGTTGTAAAAAAAACAATTCTTAACATGTTTAAAAACTTATATTAATATACATCTTTTTAAATTAAATATCAAATCATTGTATTTAAGAAAGTATTCACTTTTTAAACTTTTATTCTTATTGTAGGGTCCTGTTTTGGCATGTTTGGTATAAAGGATCTCATTTTGAATGTTTACCTTGCCATTTACCTATTTTGTTACCTCAAGATGACATCTATTTATTATTTTACCTTTAAAGTGCATGTTTTACTCAAGAGGTAATTATTCTAGCCTAATATTGCATTTCCCTTGTCTTAATGAATAAGATATATTTGAATTGTTTTGAGTTGATGAGATTATTAGATTTTTTCTTGTAGCATAGATCTGCTACCATAAATCATCTAGAAGCATGTTTTTAGAAGGAGTTTTTCCACAACATTTTTGGGTAAATGAAGATGAATCTGGCAAATCCAAGACATGGATTTTGTGCAGGACATGATAATTCGAGTAATACACAAGTAAATTTCTCAGAAAATGCATGACTAGGGAAATACGGGTAGATCTTCCAGATGGATTTTCCCAAAAATCCATGTTTTTGACTGGATCTCATAACCACCTTGAAGGTTATGATACTTGTGGAACTTCCGAGCTAAATTGAGGACATGGGTTATGTTGAGGAATATATACACATGGATTCATGTTGTCTAATTAGGTCAAAGCTCCAACGATGAACCTGTTGTTTGCCGTAAATGCCCTAGACAACCGAATCATGCAACATGCGAATTACGTTAGGATTTCATGCCTTCGTTCATGAAATCATAACAAGATATCCAAATATGTATTTCTACTCCGTTAATTAATCTCTCTAGATCATATATTGTAACCTCTTAATTATCTTTAGCAAACAATGGTTTGGTATGGGATCAAGTGCACTAGAAATACTCATTTTGGTTGAAACACAATTTTATAAATATTGAAGGCATTCATGCCCGAGGGAGATAGTTATAGCTAGAGATAGGAACGAAATGTTGGATTACTGAGAGGGGGGTGAATCGATAATAGAGATTTTTAATCATTTTAACTACAATATGTAAGTGTTATTTATCTTTATGATCAATCTACCATTATCATTCAACAAGTGCATAGTAAATGAACAATGAACAATGAACAATCATACACATACACAATACACCAATATTTTTACGTGGAAACCCAATGCGAGAGAAAACCACATAATGTTTTTTCTTATATGTCTTTAAGAATTACATTCATTGGAAGCACCAACTTCCTTTGTTCTCTAGCTGCAACTTGAAGGAGGCTCCGATCCCCTATATTTTTAGGATACAACCTGAGGGAATCTCTAACTCTCCAATTCTCTGGCTACAACTATAAGGAGGCTAAAACCCCCTATGTTCTTTGGATACAACCGAAAGGTGGATACAACCACCTATCCTTTCCCCATCCTACCGTCCTAAAATATAAGTAAAATGATGAAACCACTTCCACACTATCATAGTGAGATATACCACTGTAAACATGTACCAATCTGTGCCAACAACCTGTAACCAACCTGTACCAATAGCCCGTGATCAACCTGTACCTGTAACCTTCTCGTTCCAAGAAAAAACAACAGGTACGTGACCTGTATGTGCTGTAGCTCGGGTAGGTATGCGACCTGTATGTAATGAAGCCTGCGTATATACGTGGTATGTCTATACTGCAGCCTGTGTACGCCTTCTAAAAACTAGGGTTTTCACCTTCCTGAAAAATTATGACCCTTTTTTGCCTCTGTCACATCAACCTGCAACCTGACACTGTGTCTAAACTGTATTTGTGCCCTATGCATACATCCTCATACATAGCCTTTAACCAAATGCATTTATGTCTCTCTAGTCATGTGCCATACATGTGTATACAATCATGATCAAGTGTGATAACCCTCACATGGACTAGGCAACAAGCCCTTACTATTATTCAGCCTCAAACTATACCAACAACTTCGCAACCAAAACCCTCAACCATGTACAAAGAAAAACCGTTAACCATATGCCAAGAAATACAAGATGCTCCTCAACACTAACAAGATGTACCAATGATGAATATCAGATATACCGGCACTGTAGTTCTGTAGATCTGGTTTATACAGTAAGTGTCATGCAACCAATAACCTCTCTAGGGAAAATCCTCAAACCCCCATAACCATTTCTCATGTAGACAACAAAATCCAATTACACATAGAAATAAGACATACCTTTTGAACTTGTAGATAGATTTGTTGTATATGATCATTGTGGACCTTCTTGGGAGCTTGCTTTCAAACTCTAGAGACCTGACATCTTCATCTCCTCAAGTTTTCATGTCTTTTCCCAACTGTACGCACCCTGTTACACTGTTAGCCCGCGTACGTACGCGCCCTTATCCACTACAACCTACATACATCTAAAAAAATAGGGTTTTTTTTCATTATTATATGCAATTCTGAAACTTTCATGATCAACCCTTCGTGCTACCTCAGACTTGTGTAACTTCAGATGTATCAATGAGTACATGCAATAAACCTTACACAATAATAGATATTCAATGTCCTCAATAGGTGATAATAGGAGATCCTTTCCCTCTTATTTATACTTCCATGTAGATTCCTCAAGGGGTTACCTTCTAACCAACTTAACCCAATTTTCTTCTTTTAGGGCTAACCCACTTCTAACCACTTGTCCACTTATAAACACTTTATCCACAAATAGTAAACTCTCCACTTTTGGTTGCAACTAATTTATTTTTAATTATTTTCTTATTGCAACAACTTAACCCATGATTAACTCCTAGTCTCAGCCATTTGACTAGTCAACTTCTTCTAAGAGCTTCTAGAATAATTTGACTTATTCGACCTTCTAGATAACTCATGAGGGTTCTCCAACTTCACAAGGCCATAACTCTCTAACTGTGAGGAGTTATGTGACGTTCCAATTATCACCAAAAATGGCATGACATTTACTATCCATCCAGAATAGTATTACCTGCAAATACTATTATACATCAAACAAACTTAAGTTCCTTAACCATACTGTTGGGGCTATCCGAATTTTCTACCAGACTTGCTTCAAGGGTTGAAATCAATGAAAAACAACCCAATTAATCAACAATCTCTCCCTTTGGAATTGATGGCAACACTCTGATGTAATATTGAATTCATATCGCTTATGCTCCTCCTTTGACCATCGTTCCCCCTGGAAACATGCCTATGTGCTCTCTCTCCAAGCATCTAACTCTCTATCCTGCATATGATGAATCTCTCCCCTTTTACATCTATGGAAAAGGTAACTTCACGTCGGGGATAATTCCCCTAATTGAACTATCCTTGAGGCTACTCCCCCTGACTAAACTCTTTCTAAAATTTCTCCCTCAAACTGAACTGTCCTCTTTATGGTGCTTCCTCGTGTAAATATAAGACATATAAGATAAGCATTCAAAATAATTCATTTTGGA
Organism: Picea engelmannii; assembly: GCA_009831015.1. NCBI lineage: Eukaryota > Viridiplantae > Streptophyta > Pinopsida > Pinales > Pinaceae > Picea > Picea engelmannii. Next base: position 640,445 of record ML782249.1, read on the forward strand.
GTAGAAATTACTCTGAGTCTCTGTCGAAGATACTTAAAGGCTTCCCTTGGAAGTGGTTTTGTAAAGATATATGAAACCTATTCTTTTGTTCCCACATATTAAACTCTGATGTTCTTCTCTGCTACCTGTTCCCGAAGAACGTGATACTTGATTGGAATGTGCTTCGTCTTGGAGAGCATCACTAGATTCTTTGAGATATTGATGGCACTTGTATTATCACAATATATCGGTATGGTCTCATCATACTCAACCCATATATCTGTCAGATTTTTTTCATCCATAGAAAATGTGTACAACATGATGTTGTTGCAATATACTCTACTTCAGCTGTAGACAATGATACTGATGATTGTTTCTTGCTTAGTCAAGATACCAAGCACTCACCCAAGTAGAACAATGCTCCACTTGTACTTCTCTGGTCATCAATGAAACCTACCCAATCTGCATATGTGTAGGCAATAAGTGACAGATCCTTTCCTTTTGGATACCATAATCCAAACTCTTTTGTACCCTTGAGATATATGAATATCCTCTTTACTGCTAGAACATGTGATTCCTTTGGTGCTTCTTGAAATCATGCCACCTGTCCAACTACCTATATTAAATCTGGTCTGGATGTTGTCACATAAAGTAGGCTGCCAATCATTGACCTGTACTGCCTTTGATCTGTAGACTTTGAATCATCATATTTACTTAACTTGAAATTGGTTTGCATAAGAGTATTGACGGGTTTGCAATCCTCCATTCCGAACCTCTTTAACATTTCTATGATATACTTGTTTTGAGAAATAAAAATGTCTTGGTTTCTTTGACATATCTGAAGACCCAGAAAGAAGGATAGTTCTCCAAGTAATGACATTTCAAATTCATTCTACATATCCTTTACAAATTTCCGGATCAACCTGTCATCATCACTTCCAAAAATAATATCATCACCATAAAATTCAATTAATAAAATACTATCTTGAGTTACCTTGATGTAGAGGTTGTTGTCTGCATTTCTTTTTCTGAACCCTTGTTGCTGTAGATCTCTGTTCAATATAGAATACCATGCCCCAAGGGCATATTTTAGACCATACAAGGCCTTCTTCAACATGCAAACATAATCTTCATTCTCTGACAACTGAAATCCTTATGGTTGCTCAATGTAGAATTATTCTTCTAGTTCCCCATTCAGAAAGGTTGATTTCATGTCCATCTAATACACTTTAATATTCTTGGAGCATGCATATGCTAGGATCAATATAATTCCCTCCATTCTGGAAATTGGGGAAAACGTCTCTTAAAATTCGATACCTTCAGCCTGTGCATATCCTTTACATACCAATCTAGATTTGTTCCTGGTAACCTGTCCATCTTCATTCAATTTATTTCTGAAGACCCACTTTATGCTGATCACATTCTTGTACCTTGGTCTTGGAACCAATTCCCAAGTGTCATTCTTCTTTATCTGATCAACTCTTCATCCGTGGTATTTATCCATAATTCATCGTTCCTGGCTTCTTCAAAACTGTTTGGTTCAATCGAGGATAAGAGTTCTAGGTGTAGTTGTTCTAGTGAACGAATTCTTATTCTAGTCTCAACTCCTCCATCTTTGTTCCCGATAATTTGATCTGAGAGATGATTCTTATGTATTCATTTTCTAGGTGTCTTTGGAGGTACTTGTTGTTCTTTCTCTTCTATTTTTATCTGATCTTCTTCATCTTTCTCTTATTCTACTTCTTCTTCCTAAACATGTTCCACTAACTCCTTTTCTTCTTCCTTTATTTTCTGTCCACTCGTCTCATCAATCGTTACATTGATTCTTTCCACAACTTTGTTGAGCCTTAGATTGAAACATTTGTATTATTGTACTTGATTAACCAAGAAGCATGCCTTTGTCCACACGAGAATCAAACTTTCCCATTCTTCCATATTCTCTTTTGATGTAGCATTTTCTTCCAAAAACTCTGAAGTTCTTCACATTCGTTGGTATTCCTTTCCATAGCTCGTAGGGAGTTTTATCACTGTTGTTTATGAGAATTACTTTGTTTTGAATGTGAACTATTGTATGCATTGCATGTGTCCAAAATATATCTGTGAACTTAGAATCCATTAACATTGTTGGAGCCATTTCCTGTATTGTCATGTTCTTCCTTTCAACAAGTCCATTCTGTTGAGGTGTCCTAGAAATGGTGAATTGCCTTTTTATTCCATGCTTGTTGTAGAAATCCATAAATTCCTTTGAAGTAAAATCTCCTCCATTATCAGATCTCAAACATTTTATTTTTGAATCTATTTCATTTTCAACCATTTCCTTGTATACCTTGAAGTTTTCAAATGCTTCTGATTTCTTGCTGAGAAAACAAATTGTAGTTATCCTTGTATAATCATCAACCAATAACATAAAATATTTCTCACCTTTTAAACCCTTTGTTCTAGTTGGTCCAACTAGATCAATATGCACAATTTCCAATGGTCTTGTTGTGGAGTATTCCTTTGATTTGTCTTTGTTTTCTTTCCTTGTTGACAATGCTTGTATAATGTGTTGGTTGGCTTCGTGATTTGGGGAATTTACCTGTCTGCTTCCTTTTTGCTGACTTTGATGAGGTTGTAGAATTTTATGTAACCCTATTCTTTTGTTCCATAGCCAAACTTCATCTTCCTTTCCTATACAACACTTTTCATTTCCAATTTCACTTGATACATATATGTTACTTAAAGTTCTTATAGCTTTTGCAACAAATTTTCCCGAACCTGCTTTTCTTATCTCACACTTCTGTGAATCGAACATAAGTTTGTGACCTTGGTCACACCTTTGACATACACTTAGAATATTATGTTTCATATCTTCCACTAGTAGAACATTTTCTACCTTGGTATCCTTGTTTCGAATTCTAATTGTGTCCTTTCCAATGATTCTAGTTGAGTTGTCGTTCCAAAGGAGATTGATCCATCTCTTTCCTTTCTCAATGTTAGAAACCTATCCTCATTACCTGTCATGTGCTTTGAGAAACCACTGTCAACATACCAAACATGTTTCTTGTGTTTAGCTTGTAGAGAAAGTGTGCATTCTTCATTGTTATATTGATTATGCTTTCGTATCCATATTCATTGTTGAGGTTCCTATCCGTGACTGTTGTTATTTTGTTGTGATTCTCTAGTATTCTACAATATTTGGCCATGTGTCCAAAGTTTTTGCACTTGTATCATTCCACTTCAGTGCTCAAAGATTCAAACCTGTTGTAGCTTCTTCTCCGTGTTTCACTAGACCTTCTTGGATAACCATTTTGTGCATGACTTTCATAGTTGTTTCTGTTTCTGCTATTTTTTCTACAATTTATAACTTTATGTCCAAAATTATTACATGAACAACATAAACCAAAAAATATAGTTTGATACATGGAAGTTGAAGATATTATGAAATAAGTTACTCATTTGAACCCGTATTCTTCTTGAAATCCTTTTCGTTCCGACTGCTGTAGATACTGGAATCTAAATATTTTGGGTGGTGGAACATCTCCGTGATGAAACCTCTTATTTTCTTCCTTCTCAGGAGATCCTCTAACTATCTATGCATAGCTTCTTGATATGTAGTTTTGGAGCTTGAGCCTCTTTCTGTGTGACTACATCCTATCCTGGACTTGCCATGATGTGGCCTTTGACTGTTGATAATGTTATCCAAAACCTTAGAGATATTCTGCATGTTTTTCTGTTGAAGGTATTTTCTCAATGTGACAATCTCTTCTTCCAAATATCCAATGATCCTGTCTTTTTCTTCCAATCATTATTTTAGTGATTATTCGATTCTTTTGTCTTCTTCAAATTGAATTTTTAAATTATAGATTATTTTCTCTAATTATTGAGAGTTCGAATTTTGTGTTTCCTCTTTTCTTTTTAGTTCTTCTTGTGGTGATTTGTTTTTCTTCTTTTTCTTGTTTATAACATCTATGGCACTCAAAAATTCTTCTATGTAGTCAAATTTTTCCTCTTCATTTTCTTTTTCGGTGTCTTCTTTATCAAAGCTACTGCCATGAATAAAACTCTTTCTGTCTCACTTTCACTGACTTCATCTTCGTTTGATGAGGATTTGTCTTGTTTGGTGCAAAATTTTTCTTGAAGACTTTCTTTTTGGTTATTTTTCCTTTGTAGAATCATCTTTTTCATTTATTTTATTTTTCTTATGAGGACATTTGTTATCAAAATTACCAATACCATCACAATTTAAACAAATCAATGGAAGCTTACATCTATATCTGTCGTCGGTTCCCTTTTTCAGTTTTTTGAGATGTCATTGATGTTGCTATCTTATTTTGTATTTTGCTTGCCCTTCTTCTTTGACTTCTTATATGCTTTGAATGATGCTTCTTTTGTAACTGAATTATCCTATTCGGTTCTCATTTCATAGGCCATGAAAATTCCATGTAGTTCATCCATGCTTATTGAATCCATATCTGTTCTTTCTTCTAGTGCTGAGACCTTAGGATCAAATCTCATTAGAAGAGATCTTAGTACCTTTTGAAAAGTTATAGATTCATCAAATTATTTTCCCAATCCTCTAATTGCATTCACGGTTTCATCAACTTGTAACAAGTAAGTTGCAATATTCTCATCTTCCTTCATCTTCAACTCTTAAAATTGACCTCTATAAGTTTGAAGCTTTGATGCTTTGACGTTTGCATCTCCTTCATAAATATTCTAAATTTTGTCCCAAATCTCCTTTGCGAAGATACAATGCATAACTTTTCCATATACTGAATCACCAAGACCATTCAGAAGTGCATTTTTGTCTTTTGAATTATTTAGATTGAGTTTCCTTCCATTGTCACTTGTTGGCGGAACTGTTGGTTCTTTATATCCACCTACAATTGATTTCCAAACCTCAAATCCATGTGATTGTACATATGTTTTCATCCTTATGCTACATAATGCATAGTTCTATCCATCAAACTATGGTATTCCATTTTATACAAAATGTTGCTATCCATGATCTACCTTTCAATGGTTAAATTATTCAATTTTTATCCAATTGTTAGATTACTGAGAAGGGGGTGAATCAGTAATAGAGATTTTTAATCCTTTTAACCACAATATGTAAGTGTTATTTATATTTATGATCAATATAACATTATAATTCAACAAGTGCAAAGTAAATAAACCATGAACAATGAACAATCATACACATACACAATACACCAATATTTTTATGTGAAAACCCAATGCGGGAGAAAACCACATAATATTTTTTCTTATATGTATTTAAGAATTATATTCATTGGAAGCACCAACTTTCTTTGTTCTCCAGTTGCAACTGGAAGGAGGCTCCGACCACCTATATTTTTAGGCTACAACCTGAGGGAAGCTCCAATTCTCTAATTCTTTGCATACAACCAGAAGGAGGCTACAACCCCCTATTTTCTTCGGTTACAACCAGAAAGTGGCTACAACCACCTATCCTTTCCCCTTCCTGCCACCCTAAAATATAAGTGAAAGGATGAAACCAATTCCACACTATCACTGTGAGATATACCACTGTAAACTTGTACCAATATGTGCCAACAACCTGTAACCAACATGTACCAATAAACTGTGATTAACCTGTATCTGTAACCTTCCCGCTCTAACAAAAAAAAATAGGTACATGACATGTTTGTGCTGCATATCGCATATGTAAGCGACCTGTCTGTATTGTAGCCTGTGTATGTACGCGACTTGTCTATACTGGAGCCTGTGTACGCATTCTAAAAACTAGGGTTTTCACCTTCTTGAAAAACTCTAACCCTTTTTTTCCTCTGTCACATCAACCTGCAGCCCGACACTGTGTCCAAACTATAGTTGTGCCCTATGCATACATCCTCATACATATCCTTTAACCAAATGCATCTATGTCTCTCTATTCATGTGCCATACATGTGTATGTAATCGTGATCAAGTGTGATAACCATCACATGGACTAGGCACCAAACCCTTACTGTTATTCATCCTTGAACTATACCAACAACTTCACAACCAAAACCCTCAAACATGTACCCAGAAAAATCCTTAACCATATGCCAAGAAATACAAGATGTGCCTCAACACTAGAAAGATGTACCAATGATATATATCAAATATACCAGCACTGCAGTTCTATAGATTTGGCTTATACAGTAAGTGCCATGCAACCAATAACCTCTCTAGGTAAAATCCTCAAATCCACATAACCATTTCTCATGCAGACAACAAAATCCAACTACACATAGAAATAAGACACACATTTTGAACATGTAGATAGATCTTTTGTACCTGATCACTGTAGACCTTCCTGAAAGATTTCTTTCAGACTCTAGAGACTTGGCATATTCATCTCCTCAATTTTTCATGGATTTTATCAACTCTACGTGCCCTATTATACTGCCATCCCACGTACGTACACGCCCTTCTCCACTGTGGCCCACGTACACCTAAAAAACTAGGATTTTTTTTCAATATTTTCTGCAATTATGAAACTTTCGTCGTCAACCCTTCATGCTACCTCAGACTTACGTAACTTCATATGTATCAATGAGTACTTGTAATAAACCTTACACAATAATAGATATTCAATGTGCTCAATAGGTGCTAATATGAGAGCCTTGTTCTCTTATTTATACTTCCATGTAGGTTCCTCAATGGGTTACTTTCTAACCAACTTAACCTAATTTCCTTTGTTTAGGGCTAACCCACTTCTAACCACTTTTCCACTTATAACCACTTTATCCACAAACAGTAAACTCTCCACTTCTAGTTGCAACTAATTTATTTTTAATTATTTTCTTATTGCAACAAATTAACCCATGATTAAATCCTAGTCTCACCCATTTGACTAGTCAACTTCTTCTAGGAGCTTTTAGAATAATTTGACTTATTTGACCTTTTATATAACTCATGAGTGTTCTCCAACTTCACAAGGCCATAAATCTCTAATCATGAGGAGTTATGTAACGTTCCACATATCACCGGAAATGGAATGACATGTACTATCCATATAGAATAGTCTTACCTACAAATATAATAACCTTCATACCATTATACATCAAAAAAAACTTAATTCCCTTAACAATACTATTGGGACTATCGAAATTTTCTACTGGAAATTCTTTAAAGGTTGACATCAATGACAACCAACCCAATTAATAAACAGGAAAAGGGTCGAGACTCTATTTTAGACATTGTACCATGTTTGATGATGAAATAAAGGACCGATTTTTATTCATGTTCAACTATTGATTGTCTGCGTTCATAGGTGGGTGACATGCATTCTTATGAGTGAAGGAAGCCCCCCTTTAATATCATAAGTAACGCCTTAGTTATATTTTATTTGTGCATTTATGATAGTATGTTTATTTTATTTGATTACATCCTTGTAGTTTCATTTTTAATTCAGTTCCTGCAGAAGATATAACATTATCCAATAGTGTGAATGCCACTGGTTTGAAGTTGCAATTTCAACAATGTTGTGTGAGTTTATTTAATTTCTGAGTGCAATTTCATTTGATGTTGTGTGGATTGAAAAACTAGTTTCTACAAGATCAGATCAACATGCTTCATTGTCAATCCTTGGCCATGAACAGGAATGGAGTACCCTCTAAACAATAGATTGTTAAGAGTTGCACTGCTATGCATCCCTGTCATTTATTTCCTCATTGACTGACAAACTAATCATGTAAAGAATCTTTGTCTACATTAATTAGTCTTGTATTTTGATTGCATATATCTATGAACATGGGTTTCTTTAATCTAATTTATTAAGTGACCTAAAATGGAGTATTCTTGAGTACAAAGTCTGTACTTGACCTACAATTATACCTCAATGATTCACCATTAGATGAGAAATAATTTTCAAAGAATTATATCCTCATTTTTTGGTTGTGTTTGGTGTCATTTTATTATCACATAACATATCCTCATTTCTGAGCACAATTTATCCATTATATCAAATCAAAGACTTGGAATGAAGTACTTAT
>ML782249.1:656533-675762 GCA_009831015.1 Picea engelmannii
TTAGATGAGAAATAATTTTCAAAGAATTATATCCTCATTTTTTGGTTGTGTTTGGTGTCATTTTATTATCACATAACATATCCTCATTTCTGAGCACAATTTATCCATTATATCAAATCAAAGACTTGGAATGAAGTACTTATTACAATAGTAACCTTTGGTTGTAGAATGTTGTTGTGACCTGTGTTTTAAAAATTACCAGCTTGATCCCTGATCTAAAATTTGTTGATTATTTGGGTTGGTTGTCATTGATGTCAACCCTTGAAGAAAGTCTGGTAGCAAATTTCGATAGCACAAAGGTTTGGGTAATGGACCCAAGTTTATTTGATGTATAATGGTATGATTTTTAATATATTTCAAGGTAAGAATATTCTAGATGGATAGTACATGTCATTCCATTTCTAGTGATATGTGGAATGTCACATAACTCCTGACGGTTAGAGAGTTATGGCCATGTGAAGTTGGAGAACTCTCATGAGTCATCTAGAAGCCCCAAAAGGTCAAAGTAGTCAAAGTGGTTGCAAAGAAGAAATTATTTAAATAATAAAGTGAAGTGATGAGTGTACTATAAGTCAAAGTGGATACAAAAKAAATTATTTAAATAATAAAGTTAATGGAGAAATTACTAAGTGGACAAGTGGTTAGAAGTGGGTTAGCCCTAAAATAAAGAAAGTGGTTTAAGAGATTTTAGAAGGTAAATAATAAAGTGAAGTGATGAGTGTACTATAAGTCAAAGTGGATACAAAAGAAATTATTTAAATAATAAAGTTAATGGAGAAATTACTAAGTGGACAATTGGTTAGAAGTGGGTTAACCCTAAAATAAGGAAAGTGGGTTAAGATGGTTAAAACGTAAACCCTTGAGGAAGCTACATGAAAGTATAAATAAGAGGCAAGTCTCTCTCATTTTATTTACACTTGAGAATATTGAATATCTACAAGTGACTGAGGTAACCAAAGGATATATAATCCGAATTTCAGAGGGAAGGTGAAGTAAAGAAGACCAAAATTCAAGGGAGGATAAATTCTTTTGATGATGCTTTCTAAGGTATGTTATTTATAGGTCATCTCACCTTTTTCGAAATAATGTTTTTGCTAGAATGATTCAGACTGTGAAATTGGGAGGCCATTGAGGAAACATATCCAAGTAGTTGTGATAAAAATTTCAGCTTGTGGGTCGTTTTATTTTTGGAGTTATACTCTGTGGAAAATAGGGTTTGTGGCTAGTCTTGAAACTAGTCTAAAACAAGTGTTTCGAGTAAAAACATCATAACTTCTTCATAAAAGATACAAATTCAGTAAGACAAAATGTATTGGTTAGATTATAGTCTTTAGTATTGTGTGTACCATTTTCAAATCGATACAACACATATTCCTTGTGGGGCACGCTCTACAAGTTCACTCTCTAGAATAAGCCTGAATTCAACAAGGTATGCCTTTTTTGCTATAAATACTTTTCTAAGAGGTTCCAAGTAGTGAAACCTGGAGTAATTGCATAAAAGACACTGATGAACATTGCGTACTAATTTTCAGATCTTTATTCATTATAGGTACATAGTTATGATTATTTCAAGTTAGGGTTGTTGACTAATCTAAAATTAGTCATATGAGACTAAAGCAAAGTTTGATGAAAATGCTAGTCTCTTGTTGTTAAATTTAAGGAAGGTTTGAAGGTATGTGATCATATACACCAGGTCTATTACAGAGTTAGAAATCATATTTGGATGATGAAATTGATGAGGGCTTTTGGTTGAGGTACATGTTGGGTACATGGTTGAGACAAGTAGTTGATGAGTTGTAGAAATTTTAATACAAATTATGTATTACCTGGATTCTCCTGATCTAACAATTATATGCCACTGTTAAATACATAATCGCTTCTACTAAAATTCTTGCGGAAATTTAAAACATGATCACCAATTGCAATATCAGGAAGAGAGATCAATCACACATAACACAAATGTTTTACTGGGAAAGCATAAAGCTAAAAACCCCACTATCATATATTATGTATATATCATGGATCATGAAACAATCTCATACAAAACTATAATCCAAGAGCTCTCAGTACAATATACATTTGTCTCACACTGTCATACAAAAATTGACAAATTCATGTGCCAATTTATTGCTTCCATACAACCTGCCTCCTCTATGAAATCCCTGCTAATGGAAATCCCTGCAATGAATGAATTCCTCTTGCCTAGGCTACACAATCCTCATGGGCACATCCAATGTGTGTGTGGTTGCATGAGTGCACCCACTAAAGTCACAACTGATAGTCAAACTATCCCTTTCACTTGTTATCTCAACCGGGTCTCCACTGGATCTGACATGCATGTAGTTAACATTGGTAAATATTTAGTTTCATGTGAGACCACTGATTGTGAATTAATTAATAATTAATTCACTGATCTCTCACTAGTGTAAGTTCAGTTACAACTAGTACAACTGATCTTAACTCACTTAACTGAGTTAAACTACTTCACAACTCACATAAATACACATCCAACTTTGTTACAACTTCGAATCACTCAGTTACAACTAATTTGACTTGCATGTCCCACCAGTCAACCTTTGAACTCGAATTTCCTATAGCTAACTGATTTTCCACTTCAGTTAACTATTTCCAAGTGCTAATTGAGAATAGACTAATATTTATTGTCCAACTATTATTAAGGGATAATAATACTCAAGATACATCTATAAATAGAATTTGCTCACCATCTATAAATAGACATCATCTATAAATAGAATTTTCTCATCATCTAAAAATAGACTTACACCTAAAAATAGCCCGAGGCTCCATCCTAGTGTAGGTGCATAATTTTCACTAGGATGTTCTTGTTGAATCTCAACATTGACACATACATGAGGTGTATAGTTGATGATGTTGGTACATCTTGATGAGTCATAGTTTATGTGTATTTGATGCATGATTGGTACATATTTGGTGCATGGTTGATGCACTCGTTGATGGTACAGGTTGAGGTACAGGTTGAGGTACAGGTTGATGCACTTTTTTATGGTACAGGTTGTTTGGAAGGGTTATTGTGACAGGTTATTTGTACAGGTTTGATGCATTTATTTATGGTACAGGTTGATGTATGGTACATGTTGGCATAGGTTATTGGTACAGGTTGTTACAAGTTGATTACAAGTTGATTGGTATAGGTTTACATCAGTATATCTCACAATGATAGTGTGACAGTGGTTCCATCAGTCTACTTCTACGTCAGGGCGGTTGGATGGGGCAAGGACATGTGGTTGTAGCTAGAGAACATAAAGGGTTGTAGCCTCCTTCTGGTTGTAGCCAGAGAATTATGGAGTTGGAGCTTCCTTCAGTTTGTAGCCTGAGAAACTAGGGGGTTAGAGCCTCCTTCCAGTTGCAGTTGGAAAACAAAGGAAGTTGGTGCTTCCAATGAATGTAATTCTTAAAGACATATAAAAAAAAATCATTCTGTGGTTTTCTCCCGCTTTAGGTTTCCATGTAAAAACACTGGTGTACTATGTATGTGTATGATTGATCAATTGTTCATTGTTTATTTACTCTGCAACTATTGGATGATAATGATGTTAGAATATAATGGATGTGATCGTTTAACCATAGACAATATAGCAATATTGTCACCCAACCATAGGCCGAATCCACTCCCGAGCACCTTAACCTTGATAGAGAATCATTATGGAATAAAACCCTAGACTGGATAGCTAAACAAAGGTGGCACACCTTTCTCCAAGGATAGCGCACCAAGTAAGAGTAACAAGATCTGATCAAAGAGTCCAAACCATAACCAAGAGAGAGTCCAATCCAAAAACAAAATCTTCTATTTGAATTAGCTATAACAACATCTCTCCTCCAAACTTGCGCACAAACTGACCAACTGCAGTGTGCACAAGTGTTGCTTATGCAGTTATGAGAATACTGGCCAGACTGAAGACTGGCCTCCTGTATTTATACTATTTCTGGCAGACTACCTGGGCCGAATTCTCATTCTGGGTACTAATTATTTAGTATATATCATTTCCTTTAGTTGACTTCTTCTCTTGGAGGCTAATAACCTAATACAAGTCATTCTCTTGAGCCAACTTGTCTTCTATGGTTATTAACCAATTAATTAGGGTTTCTTCTTGCTTCTTGAAATATTCTATTCTCGCCAGGTTTACACGTGGAAGTAAATACCTCCCGCAACTAACATAATATCAACACTCCCTCCTAGCTAGGGAGGTATTGAAGACAATGGTCTTGAGAACAAATATACCATTCAACTGGTAGCATCATCATAGTCGTATAGACTATCTCATGAGCACCATCATCACTATCAATGTCATCAGTTGCATCATCTCTCGAAACTATACTCCATCTGAGTAATCAGACATGATACTGAATAAGTCACTCACTCCATAGAGTGACACAAGAACCATTCTTCTAATCCGAACATATGTGCTAGAATAATAAATGTCCTGGACCATTTTCTGTCTGGGGAATCTTTTGTCTATTGATCATCCATCTAGCTGATAATCATTTCCAACACTACTGATAGTCTTCAAGGCAATCAGAACAAATTCATTCAATAGAACACAACTATGTCTATCCATAGTAGTAAAAAACTACAATCCAGTGGTACACTACCACACCAAGTAGCACATAGATACTTAATCAGTGACAGATAGTCGCAATCAATGGAACACATCCACCATAGTAATACACATCTACTGTCCAAAGACATACAATCTCCATAATAATCATATCATCTGGTGTCAACCTGCACATAAAACATTGTTATGATATAAATTGAATCATCTGGGCCATTCTTCCACTCATATCTATGAGATTTGGAAGAGCATCTGCCCTTAAAAGGTAAAAAATCAATGATGAGCTATCTATACTATTCTTCTCAAGCAAGGAAGAATAACTGTCCCGATTTCTGAGCCTAGACCATTCACCTATCTGGTCCATTCCTCCAGCACTAAACAAAGTGCAACTTGGAGAGAATGAACCTACCCTAGGGAATGCCTACACCTAATTGCTGAACCTAGATCATTCACCTATCTGGGCCATTCCTCCAACTCTAAACAAACTACAACCTGGAGAGAATGAATCTTCCTTAGGGAATGACTGTCTAGACCATTTCCTAAGGAAATGATTTTCCTGCACCAATCTCCAAAACATACCATTCTTTGAAATTGCTCACAATTGTGAGCTTCAAAAGAATGACTGTCCAACGAGGTGGACCATTCTTATTGACCACTACTGAGAGTGACCATCAAGAAAAGAGATTGTCCTAGACCATTATCCCACACTGGCCATAAGGGGAATCATTGTCTATGGTAAATCATCAATCCATCGAACCATTTTCATTACGAAAATGACTGTTCAATATGGACCATTTTTCGAACTGGAAAATGCCTGCCCATCATAAATCTCAAACCACTTTCCAAACTGGAAAGGAACTGCTCATCCTGGACCCTTTTTTGAACTGGAAAATGACTGTCCATAAATCAATAACACATCACTGCTCCCTCCCAACCTGGGAGTCATCACTTCCTTTTCCAATAAGGAATTCGGCTCCACGAGCTCCAACTTGAGTACACAAACTCTTTCATATTTGATAGAGGCTTTACCAAAATGTTTTCTTATCTGCTCATCTGTGGAGATACACATTGGAGAACCACTTTCTCTTTTTCGGACTTCATCACAGAGAATGTAATGCTTGATATCAATGTACTTCGGTCTTTCTGGAACACTGGTTTTCTGAAGGCTTCATATAGCTCTAATCATTACAGTATATAATAGTTGAATTCAACTCTTTTGTTTCCTGCTAGCTCATAACATCGTGGCAAGACTCAAACTAGAACATATCCATGTGGTACTTCTTCTTCTATCATGAGATTTTGTCATGGATTGGAAATCCTTCATCTTGGAGTTTTGAGTGACCATTATGATACAATATTTCTGTTATAGAAAGTTTTCACCACGCTTCTGTTGTGCATTGGAGGTTCTCCACCAAGTTTTCTTATTTCTTTTGTATACAAGGGTCTCATTTTGGTATACCTCAAAGCCTTGAGGTTGCTCTACATATGCTCTTTGTTCAATTATTTTGGAGAACAGTCTTTGCATTCATATGATGTAAACTCCAACCCATGGATATTGTGAACGATATAATGGCTCATGTAGAAGTATGTCTAGTTTACTGGAACAAGCAATCATCATAGTCTTCTCCCTCCATCTGGGAGAACCTCTAGTTCTGTATCTTTCAATTCTTACATTCATAAGTCTTCCATACGTTGTTCTTCATCATTTCCTCTGCTTGATTTCTTTTAGTGAGTTTAGATCAGGCTGGTAGTCTTGTGATTCTCGATACAATGACTGGTTGTTCTAGATTTTCCTTCTCTCTTGGAATCTTCATGTTCTTCCTCATGTTTCTCTTTAGCTCTTGGGTCCATGGAGTTTTCTATAGATTCCATGCCCTGACTATTCCAACTCCTTTCTTTCATCATAGGATCATGGATGTGGATGGACAACCAGGGATATTTTAAGGCTTCTTTTCAAAAAATGCTTCTTCTAAAGTCAAACTGAACACATACTTCTTTTCATGGCTGCTACCATGGATATATACTTCATCATCTTCAATGGATCATAATATTATCTCCCTCCTAATACTTGCTTCGTGTATGAATGCATGCTCTTCTTTTGGAAATATATAATCGGCTCCCTTCGTCTAACAGAGTCCATGCTTCCATGTACATCCTTATTGCCTTCTGCAAAGTGTCATAAGTCTTTCTCCAATTTCCTCTAGATTGTTGACTTCTTTCTGTCTTTACCTTTTCTAGGTTTCTTCAAGATTGATTCTGATTTCGACTTATCTTGAAGCTGTTACTTATGTAATATCTTCCACATGAATTGTTACCAGGGGTTGTTGATGTACTTCATCCTTTCATGTGTATTCCCTGACTTGTAGCAAGTCCTCATTTTGTTGATATTCCATAGGTGTAGTTTATTTTGAACATCTTATCTTCTAAGAGATAGATATGCAAGATATGTACATAAACTATGTAAACATGGTATGTACAAGAACTGTGAGGAGTAATGTTACCTTGTCTTAGAAGAAGAAGTTTGTTTTATCCTGCTTAGTCTTCTTTGAAGATTCCTTTTCTTTGACAACTGATTCTTCATGTGTCTCCTTCCTTTTCTTTAGCTCGGGACAATGATTCTTGTAGTGACCATATTTTTGATAATTGAAGCATTATATTTCTGACATATCTTTCTCTTGATTTGTCTTCTTCCTTGAGCCAAACTTCCTTTTGTTCATGAAATTATTGAATGTTGTTGTGAAGGCTTGATCATCATATTTCTTTTGAGGTTTCTCTTTTGCACTAATTCTTGATTCTTCTTGTGCACAACAAGTCCAAAGTTTTTCAAATGTAGGATACTCCTTCCTTGTGTTCATGCTTGCGGCAAATGCATCCCATGTCTTGGGAAGACCGTTGAGTAATATATTTACCAGTTCCTTCTCTGAAATGATTTCTTCAATATCTTGTAGTTGATCTCTTAACTAAGATATTCTCACAAAGTATGATGTTATGCTGTCATCATCATTCATCTTCATGTCATGAAGCTCATTCTTCAGACTCAGTACTTGTCCAATGTTTCTGACTAAGAAGAGTTTTGTTAGGGAATCATACATCTTATTAGATGAATCAAGATGGGAGATGTAGGGTATCAAGTGGTATTTTATATAATCCACTATGATACTCATGGAATTGTGTCATTGTCTTTGAACTTCTCCATAACTGCAACGTTCTGCGATTCCTTCTCTTTTCCTTCTTCAAACTCTGGTTCCACAATCTTTCCTTTCACGATATCCAACACTTTATTCTTGACAAGGATGAGATCAATCCCTGTATTCCATGCTCTGAAGTTATAATCCCCTTCTAACTTGTTTCTTGACTTCATAGAGTAAGTCATGGTTGCTTTGACTTGGTCAACCCTAGATTTGACCAAAAAATCAAACTTGACGTCTTAGCTTGCTGAGAGTACCAGGAGATGCGCTAGGCTGGGGTGCACTCATCTATCGAGGAATTAGGTCAATATCTTCACTTAAGGTGCCTCAACGAGAGGGTAAGGGTTTCATTGATGCAACATAAAATGTCTGCAACTATAACTACAACTCAACAAATCCTCCCAATCTATCTTCCAATGATTAGACTGTTCGAAGATAGTGTGGGCCCATAACATGTTAGAATATAATGGATGTGCTCATTTAACCAAGACAATATAGCAATGTTTTCACCCAACCATAGGTTGAAGCCACTCCCGAGCACCTTAACCTTGACAGAGAATCATTATGGAAGCAAACCCTATACTGGATAGCCAAAAAAAGGTGGTGCACCTTTCTCCACGGATAGTGAACCAAGCAAGAGTAAAAAGAGATGACCAGAGAGTCCAAACCATAACCAAGAGAGAGTCCAAGCCAAAACCAAAATCTGCTAGTTGCAGCAGCTGCAACAACAACTCTCCTCCAAACTTACGCACAAACTGGCCAACTGCAGTGCGCAAAAGTGATGCTTCTACAGTTCTAAGAATACTAGCAAGAATGAAGACTGGCCTCCTATATTTATACTATTTTTGGCAGACTGCCTGGGCCGACTTCTCATTTTGGGTACTAATTCTTTAGTATATATCATTTCATTTAGCCAACTTCTTCTCTTGGATGCTAATAACCTAATACAATTCATTCTCTTGAGCCGACTTGTCCTCTAGGGTTATTAACCAATTAATTAGGGTTTCTTCTTACTTCCCAAAATATTCTATTCTCGTCAGGTTTACATGTGGAGGTAAATACCTCCCGCAACTACCATAATATCAACAAATGTTACATTGATATAACACTTGCATTTTTTGGTTATTGCTCTATTACTGATTCACCCCCCCCACCCCTCAGTAATCCAATAATTGGTATCAGAGCAAGTTCCTTCAAGAATCAGTTTAACCAATGAAAGGTAGATCATGGATAGAAACAACATGTATAAACATGGAATACCGCAATTTGATGGACAAAAGTATGCATTCTGGAGTAGAAGGATGAAAACATATATACAGACATAAGGATTTGAAATTTGGCAATCTATAGTAGATGGATACAAAGAACCAACAGTTCCACCAACAAGTGAAAGAGATATAAAACTCGGTCAAAATAATTCCAAAGCCACAAATGCACTTATGAATGGTCTTGGTGAATAAATATACACCAAAGTTATGCATTGTAAATATGCTAAAGATATTTGGGACAAACTTCAAAATATTTATGAAGGAGATTAAAAATTCAAAGCAACAAAGCTTCAAACTTACAGAGGTCAGTTCGAACAACTAAAGATGAAGGAAGATGAGAATATTGCAGCTTGCTTCTTACGAGTCGATGAAACAGTAAATGCAATCATAGGATTGGGAGAAGAAATTAAAGAATCTGTAATTGTTCAAAAGATACTAATATCTCTTTCTATGAGATTTGATCCTAAGATATCAACACTAGAAGAAAGAGCGGATCTAGACTCAATAAGAATGGACAAAATACATGGAATCTTCAGAGCATATGAAATGAGAACTGAATAGGAAAATCTAGATATAAAAGAAGCATCTTTCAAAGCATCCAAAAGGTCAAATAAAAATGGAAAACAAAAAGAAAAATAACATAGCAACAACAATGACATCTAGGAAGATGATGAAGAAATGACCAATTTTGTCAAGAGATTGAACAAGGGAACCAACGACAAATATAAAGGTAATATTCCATTAATTCGTTTTAATTGTGATGGTATTGGTAATTTTGCTAACAAATGTCCTCATAAGAAAAATAAGGGAAATGATGAAGATTACTCAAATAGAAAACAAACATATAAAGGCAAAGGAACCACAAAGAAAGTTTTGAAGAAAATCTTATGCACCAAAGAAGACATCTCCTCATCATATGAAGATGAAGTCAGTGATAGTGAGATAAAAAGAGTTCTATTCATGGTACTACAAGAATTTGAAAAAGAAGACATCGAAGAAGAATATGAAGAGGCATAAGTTGACTACTGAGAAGAATTGTTGACTTCCATAAAAGTTATAAGAAAAGAAAAGAGGAAAAACAAGAATCTACAAGCAAAACTAAACAAGAAGGAAGACACTCAAGAAATAGAGCATATCATCACAGAATTGAAGGTTCAAATAGAAGAATATAAACTAATTGAAGAAGAACTCAAAGAATAGTTAGAAGAAAGAGACTGGATCATTGGAAATTTGGAAGCAAAGATTACCACATTGAGAAAGGATCTTCAAAAGAAAAATATGCAGAACAAATCAAAAGTTTTGGATAACATTATCAATAGTCAAAGGCCCAATCATGACAAGTCTGGACTTGGATACAATCAGAGAGAAAATGGATCAAGCTCCAAAGAAATGGAACAAGAAACGTATTGAAAAAGTTATGCAAAAACAATCAAAGGGGATAGGAAGACCTACAAGGAAGATTACAGGGACACTCCTCCACCAAGAAGATTCAGATTTTAGAATCAACGACTGACAAAAACAAATAGGCCTCAGGAAGAATAAGGATTCATAAGAGTAACTCCTTTCAGAAGCTCTTCAACTCCCAGGTATCAAGCTATCTTTTTGGGTGTATGTTATGAATGCAATAATTTTAGACATAAAGTTGTAAATTGCAGAGCTAATAGCAGGAACATAAATGGTTATCTAAGAAGGCCTAGTGAAACACAGAGAAGAAGCTACAACATGTTTGAATCATTGAGCACTGAAGTGGAATGCTAAAAGTGCAATAACTTTGGACATATGGCCAAAGATTGTAGAATGGCAGTCCCTCCTAGAGAAGCAAAACATAACAACAACAGTCACAGACAAGAGCCTCAGAAGAGAACATGGATAAGAAAGCCGAATCAGTATAGTAATGAAGAATGCACACTCACTATAAAAGATAAGCAGAAGAAGCGTGGTTTCTATGTTGACAGTGGTTGTTCAAAACATGAAAAATAGGTGAATAAAGACCATGTCCCAGAGATCGCAAGATTGGAAATAAAACGAGATGAAGAAAATTCTACAGAGAAAAGGAAATATGTCAGATACAAAAAGATTTGGAAAATAACTGAAAGAAAAGAAGGACAGGCAAATAAGGAATAGGTTCAAGAGATTGTACTTTCAGGCATTGTAGTGAAAGATGAATCCATAGACAGAAAGAAAGAAGTCAGATCTCAGAGAGATGATGAATCTACTAATGAAGATGATTTTGAATACACTTCAGAGAAGGAATTGTTTTGAGACATCTGGCTTAGAGACTCCCAGATAATATGAATAATAGATAGGGAGAGTCTATGCGATAGTTGAGACAAACCAAAGAACCATCCTTCAAGCAACCTGTATAATTTGAGTAGATAGATTCATTGCATTCATTTAGCATAAGTATAATAGGATAGATTAATCATTTGTAGTAGTACTTCATGATAGTACAGTGACATATGAGTCAAAATTATGGATAGTTGTGTAGTAGAGTCTTCAACAATATGGATAGATATGGACGCAAAATCATCTTTTCTGAATGAGGAGCTTGAAGAAGAAGTCTACATTGAACAATTGGTTCCTAGAGCATGGTACTCTAGACTGGATAAATATTTACAATAGGTAGGGTTCAGAAAAGGAAGTGCAGACAACAACCTCTACATCAATAAATTTTCAAAGGATATGCAAAATGAATTTGAAATGTCATTACTTGGAGAACTATCTTTCTTTTTGGGTCTTCAAATACGTCAAAGCAACTAAGGAATTTTTGTTTCTCAAACTAGGTATATCAGAGAAATGCTAAAGAGGTTCAGAATGGAAGATTGCAAACGTGTTACCACTGCTATGCAAACCAGTTGCAAATTGAGAAAAAATGATGATTCAAAGTCTATAGACCAGAGGCAATACAAGTCAATGATTAGTAACTTACTATATGTGAAAACATCCAGAACAAATGTAATGCAGGAAGTTGGATAGGTCGCACGATTTCAAGCAATGCCAAAGGAATCACATGTATTAGCAGTGAACATGATTTTCAAATATCTCAAAGGAACAAAAGAGTTTGGATTATGGTATCCAAAAGAAAAGGATCTATCACTTATTTCCTACACAGATGCAGATTGGACATGTTGCATTGATGACCGACGAAGCACCAGTGGAGAAATGTTCTATTTGGATATACAGGTTGAGTATGATGAGCCCATTCCAATCTATTGTGATAATACAAGTTCCATCAGTATCTCAAAGAACCCGATGATGCACTCCATGACAAAGCACATTCCAATAAAGTATCACTTTCTATAGGAACATGTTTCAGAGAAGAATATCAGAGTTGAATATGTGGGCACAAAAGAACAAGTGGCAGACATCTTTACAAAACTGCTTCCAAGTGAAGCCTTTGAGTATTTTTGCTAGATATTCAGAGTAATTTCTACTCCAAAATGAATGATTTTGAATGCTTATCTTATATGTCTCATATTTACACGAGGAAGCACCATAAAGAGGATAGTTCAGGTTGGGGGATTAGTTTCAGGAAGATTTCAGTCAGGGGGAGTATCCCCAAGGAAAATTCAGTTAGGGGGAGCAACCCCGGATGGAAAGATACCTTTTCCATTGATGACAAAGGGGGAGACATTTATCAGATGCAAAGGTAAATGCTTGGAGAAAGAGAATAGAGGCATGGTTCTAGGGGGAGAGATGGTAACAGGGGGATCATGAGTGATATGAATTCAGTATTGCATCAGAGTTTTGATATCAATGCCAAAGGGGGAGATTTTTGATTATTTGGGTTGGTTATCATTGATGTCAACCCTTGAAGAAAGTCCGGTAGCACAAAGGTTTGGGTAATGGACCCAAGTTTGTTTGATGTATAATAGTATGTGTTTTAATATATTTTAAGGTAAGAAAATTTTAGATGGATAGTACATGTCATGCCATTTCCGGTGGGATGTGGAACGTCACATAACTCCTCACGATTAGAGAGTTATGGTCATGTGAAGTTGGAGAACCCTCATGAGTCATCTAGAAGCCCCAAAAGGTCAAAGTAGTCAAAGTGGTTGCAAAGAAAAAATTATTTATATAATAAAGTTAAGCGATGAGTGTATTATAAGTTAAAATGGATACAAAATAAATTATTTAAATAATAAAGTTAATGGAGAAATTACTAAGTGGACAAGTGGTTAGAAGTGAGTTAGCCCTAAAATAAGGAAAGTGGTTTAAGACATTTTAGAAGGTAAATAATAAAGTGAAGTGACGAGTGTACTATAAGTCAAAGTGGATACAAAAGAAATTATTTTAATAATAAAGTTAATGGAAAAATTACTAAGTGGACAAGTGGTTAGAAGTGGGTTAACCCTAAAATAAGGAAAGTGGGTTAAGATGGTTAAAATGTAAACCCTTGAGGAAGCTACATGAAAGTATAAATAAAAGGCAAGGCTATCTAATTTTAATTACACTTGAGAATATTGAATATTCACAAGTGACTGAGGTAACCAAAGGATATCTAAGCCGAATTTCAGAGGGAAGGTGAAGTAAAGAAGTCTGAAATTCAAGGGAGGATAAATTCTTTTGATGATGTTTTCGAAGGTATGTTATTTACAGGTCATCTCACCATTTTCGAAATATTTTTTTTTATAGAATGATTCATACCATGAAATTGGGAGGCCATTGAGGAAACATATCCAAATAGATGTGATAAAAATTTCATCTTGTGGGTCATTGTATTTTTGGAGTTACACTGTGGAAAATAGGGTTTGTGGCTAGTCATAAAACTAGTCTAAAACAAGTGTTTCGGGTAAAAATGTCATAACTTCTTCATAAAAGATACAAATTTAGTAAGATCAAATGTATTAGTTAGCGTACAGTCTGTATTATGTTTTTTACCATTTTCAGATCAATACAACAAATATTCCATGTGGGGCATGCTCTACAATTCTCTCCCTAAAATACGCCAAAATTCAACAAGATATGTCATTTTTGTTAAAACTCCTTTTCGGAGAGGTTCCAAGTAGTGAAACTTGGAGGAATTGCATAAACAACATTGAAGACAATTTTGTACTATTTTCAGATCTTTATTCATTACAAGTACATAGTTATGATTATTTCAAGTTAGGGTTTTTGACTAATCCAAAATTAGTCACGTGAGACTAAAGTAAAGTTTGATGAAAATTCTAGTCTCTTGTTGTTAAAGTTAAGGAAGGTTTGCAGGTATGTGATCATATACACCAGGTCTATTATAGAGATACAAATAAAATTTGGATGATGAAATTGATGAGGGATTTTGGTTGAGGTACATGTTGGGTACATGGTTGAGACAAGTAGTTGATGGGTTGGCACATACATGAGGTGTAGAGTTGATGATGTTGGTACATATTGAGAGTCATATTTTATGTGTATTTGATGCATGATTGGTACATATTTGGTGCATGGTTGATGCACTCATTGATGGTACAGGTTGAGGTACAGGTTGGTGCATGCTCGATGCACTTGTTTATGGTACAGGTTGATTACAGGTTGTTTGGACAGGTTATTGTGAGAGGTTATTTGTACAGGTTTGATGCATGGTTGATGCATTTGTTTATGATATAGTTTGAGGTACATGTTAGCACAAGTTATTGGTACAGGTTGTTACAGGTTGATTACAGGTTCATTAGTACAAGTTTACAACAATATATTTCACAGTGATAGTGTGACAGTGGTTCCATCATTCTACTTCTACGCCAGGGAAATTGAATGGGGAAAGGACATGTGGTTGTAGCCACCTTCTGGTTGTAGCCAGAGAACATAGGGGGTTGTAGCCTTCTTCTAGTTGTAGCCAAAGAATTTGGGAGTTGGATCTTGCTTCAGGTTGTAGCTTGGGAAACTAGGGGGTTGGAGCCTCCTTCCAGTTGCAGCTGAAAAACAAAGGAAGTTGGTGCTTCCAATGAATGTAATTCTTAAAGACATATAAGAAAAAACATTCCTTGGTTTTCTCCCGCTTTGGGTTTCCACGTAAAAACACTGGTGTATTATGTGTGTGTATGATTTCTCATTTGTTCATTGTTTATTTACTCTACAACTATTGGATGATAATGTTACATTAATATAACACTTGCATTTTGTGGTTAAAAAGGATTATTTCTCTATTACTGATTCACCCCCCGTCTCAGTAATCCAACAAAAGTCATAGTCTCGAAGTGGATTAATTTTGTGATTGTTTTGAAGTTATTTTCATCATCACATAGATCTTAGATTAGGCTATTATCCTACATATACTTTTCTTGCATCTCACAAGATTATGAACCTCAAATTGATGATTTAATGTCAGTAATTTATGCATATAAATATCTCCACATTTTGACGTCATTTTCAAGGAGATGTTAAAGGGATTAGGGCATGTTTAGTTCTTTAGTTTTTCTTTTATGTAAGTTCATTTTTATTCATGGAAAGACCAACTCATGTTAAATATGAATCAATGACAATAGGGTCTTAATCACATGAGGAGGTCAAGTACATGAAGTATTTTTGTATTTAATTTCACTTCATTTCTTCAATAGATTAAGTTTCAATTATTTCGGGTGAGGTAAGAATCCATGTATACTAATCCATTTATGAGTAGGACCTCCAAATCAACAATCAGAAATTAAGAATGCTCAAGAAATTGTTGAGAAAGGGAGGACATGCCACCACAAGGATCTTCTCAAATCCTTTCCCACACTCTTTAATTTCCACCAGGGATGATTTTGCATTTCATAAATCAATGGAGGAACAAAGGATTCATGAACATATTCTACAAAAAGAGAATGTAGAATTTTCTTCTAGTAGTCCTTGTGAGCAGATAAAAGAGATCAAATATTCACGGACCACATCAGATGAAGATCATATAATAGAGCCAGAGATCGAATAATTTTTGGCATGTTTATCACCAGATCCTTTGTGCATTCTAGAGTGTGATGACCAACTTTCAAATGAACCTCATGGAATGAAAATCAAGGGAAGTCGATGAGACAAATATTATATTGAAACTTGGTTCGAAATAGTGATCAAGCCATGATACCACTACATATTTCAACAAGTCTTGGAATTATCTCCACAAGAGCAGCTGGCCTCTCACATCTCAGCACTTATAAAAGTATACTTTTTAGATTTGGATATGAGTTTAATTGAGATCTTGTTACATAAATGGACGCATTGGAAGTATTCCTACACTTGAAAGATATTTTATTTCATTTCAAGTAGTCTAGGATAAGGTAGAAAAATAAACACAGAAATAAAATAGTAAAGAGAAAAATAAGTCTAATTGTGAAAACCAGGATTCCTGGCATAGTTAGACACAAACTTTGCTTGAAAATTAGGTTTTTGGCTGGCAAGGTTCACAATAAAGTTCTGCATGTAGTTGTTGGTTCAATATTTCATTTATAACTTCTTCAAATTATTTTGTTCGATGCTTGAGTTGGATGATGTGTGATTCCCTAAGACCCCCATTCCAATAGATCTTGGCCCATCGACTCCAGCTCCTTATCTGGGTTCCAATATTAGATATTGTAATAATTCCTTGGAACTTGTATGCCTCAATGTCAATTTTCCTCCCGGACAACAATGAGGATGCATTAATGCCTCCTAATTATTAGATCTTGCAAGTCACTCAAATTCAACACATCCATTCATTCTTGAAAGGATGCATTGAAGTATCTTGATTCTCATTGACATTACTGGTGAGTAATCTCACATTGGTTAACGACATCCATTAATGGTCGGTAATCTAACAATTTCTCTCCATGTTTGACTTCAAGAAAAAAATATTCACATGGAAGGGAATGTTCAAAAAAATGGGTAAGGATGAAGAATTTTTGTAGAAGTTAAACCACAACAAGTACATAGGCATTCAATTTTTCAGTTCTTGTAGTATTTTTTTCATGTTCCTTTTCCAATAGTATTTCATTTCCATAATTTTTTGCAATTGTTCAAGTTCCAAAATTTGTTTGTAATATTTCTAGTAAATAAAGAGGTACAAGGGATCTCCATTTTTAGTTGATATTCTATGTTCCTGGACAACATAGAAACCATGCGAATTCAAAGGTAGAGGTGGATTGCTACCGAAACTTAATATGTAAAAAATTCAACCCATATTTTCCTGTAGCAATTCACGATACAAATTCTGCTCCAATATTTCCAATATTTTCAGTCCAAAGATCCTTCATTCAAGAATAACAACATGTTGGAATATTCACTAATACTGAGAGGGGGGGGTGAATCAATATTGAGCACTTTTTACAATTTTTAATCACAACATGTAAACATTAACTTATCAACAATTATGTTCTCTTATGATTGCATTTAACATGTCATGAACATATAACCATAAATAATACCATTCAACAATGCATCAAATCATACATAACGCACAATTGATTTTTACATGGAAACCCAAATGGGAGAAAACCACATAATTCTTTCTTATATATCAAAAGATTACATTCATAGGAAGCACCAACTTTCAATATTCTCCAACAAAACTGGAAGGAGGATCCAACCCCCTGTTTACAAGCTCCAACTTGAAGGAACCTACAACTCTCTAGATTCTCCAAATCCAACTAGAAGGAGGCTCCAACCCCATGATTTACAGGCTCCAACCTAAAGGAAGACACAACTCCCTAGATTCTCCAGCTTTAACTGGAAGGATGTTCCAACCCCCTAATTTACAAGCTCCAACCTGAAGGAAGATACAACTCTATGTATTCTCTAACACCAACTGGAAGGAGTCTACAAACCCCTTTCCTTGACCCTTCATTCCTCTTAGAAATATAAATGGAGACTCAACCTGTCACTGAAACCACCACTGATAATCAACCTGTCACTGTCATTGATAATCAACATGTCACTATCACTGATAATCAACCTATCACTGTCACTAATACCCAACCTATCACTTTCACTGAAAATCAACCTGTCACTGATAATTATACATCATCAACATCACATCATCATCAACAAACCCAGATCCACTCACATAAATCATATGCCAAGATCACCAAAAAAATATGCCCGACATCACCAACATATGCCTCAAACCATATGCCAAGATATATGTAACATAATATCCATAAATCATGTACCAAATATATGTCTCAAGCATTATCCATAACATCCACAAGCCATGTACCAAGGATACGCCTCAAACATATTCCATATCATTCATGATATGCCTCAACCATGTACCAAAGTATGTGCCTTATAAATATTCCATATCATTCATGGTATGCCTCAATCATGTACCAAAATATATGCTTCAAAGCATATACCAAAACACACCTCAAACCATGTGCTAAACATACAAGATACTCTTCAAACCGTGTGCCAAAAGTATGCCTTAGGAATATACCATAACTCCCAAGATATGAACATCAAAACACATAGAAAGCATATCTTACATTATGTAACAACCGGGTATAATAGAGCTCAGATCACCAACATATGTCTCTATCCATATGCCAAAGACTCTCCAAGATACGCCTCAAGGAATATACCAAAATATCCAAGACATACTTCAAAACATGTAGACAAACATACCTTTCATCATGAGGAAACCCTAATGCATCAAATCTTTGATCATCATACCTTTCTCAACCTTAGCATCAAGACAAGGGATCCTTCTTCAAAATAAATTCACATATCTGTGACTCATACATTGCCAACCCATGGACATCTTCTCTTTGCTTCAGTGTGACCCATGTACATCTTCTCTTTGCTCCACTGTGACCCACATACATCCACTCTTTGTTGCACCGTGACCCACAGATAACCTTAGAAATCCACTCTTTGATCCACTATGAACCATGTACATCCACTCTTTACTCCACTGTGACCTACAAATAACCTCATAAATATGCACCTTGCTCCACTGCAACCCGTGGATAACCTCAGAAAACTAGTATAGTCACCTCTTTATCTCCTTGACCTCCTTTCTTCTAAGCCAGATTTTCTTTGTTGATATCGCCAATCCTCCTAACACAAGTGCAGACCCACTTATGCTAGCTCCATACCATAAACACACACTTATATATTTGAACAAATGATAGGTTATGGATGTGTATTTATACTTTTCCAAGTGCCTCCTTTATTTGACTTTAGGTCTGACTTGTAACTTATTTTTGTAACAACTTTTCTTCTTTAATTAATCTTGGGGCTGAATTGTAACTTCT
>ML782249.1:678174-691762 GCA_009831015.1 Picea engelmannii
ATAATACAAAGTATATATATTCATATGCAATATCATCTCTTATGAAAAATCAACACTTTAAAGCATAGATATCTATCATTCAATGAGTAAAACTATGATGGTGAAGAATACACATAGGATATACAAATGGTTTCATGGGGTTACTTAGAAACAAACGTTTCACCTTGTTGGAAACCTTTGTAACCCCTAATTGTAGCCTTCGAGTAGTACCACATCAGAAAGACTGTGTACATGGCCATTACTCCCACGTACCATTAGGTATATTGAGAGTCCCCTAGGTCTCTTGAAACCATCTCTAGATCAGTCGATCAGCTGCCTGACTGCTATAGTGACACTGAGAAAAACACTCAGGAAGATACTCTCTAGTACCTGGGTAATCGGGTAGTACAACTAAGGGTACAATCAAGCCTCCTTAGTTGGTGCTCTGAGATATTGGGCCGAGTAATATTATTCGATCCCACATGTATATCTGAGAGTTATAGCATAGGGAAAACCCTTGTCTGTAGGAACCCTGAAAAACCTAACCCTAGGGAACAAAACATAACAAAAAAGGAACATAAGAGATATATTGTCATGCAAAACTGCCTCCTACATTCCGGTTGCAACATTCCTACACAATTTTTCATGTTAACAGTTTGGACAATTCGTCACTACAATATTCTTTAGGCCGGAGTATAACTCTGCAAAAGTTAGAAAAAAGAGTATAGTGGTCCCACCGACACCCTTATTTGGGACCTATCCCATTGGACTTCTCTCTCTGCCCTGATCTTCGTGATACCTATTATTTTTAAGCCTTTTTTTTATTCCATGAACCTGACCCATGTCCTGGCACCTTATTTGGGACCTATCCCATTGGGTTCCCCTTTTCTCCCTGATCGTTGTGGTACCTATCACTTGTAATCCTATTATTTCTGTGGTCCCACCCACCCTTCCCGACACCCTTATTTTCCACCTATCCCATTTGATTCCTCTCTTTGCCCCATCCACTGTGATACCCCTACCCTATAACTTTTGTTCTTCGTGCGAACCCACCTACCCATTTTTTCCTCTACCCAAATGGCAACCACTCGCAACCAAGAACTCAATACCATGATTTTCGACAAACTACAGAACAAGGAGGACATCAAGAACCCCAATTCCAACATTAACAAGCTCAATTCCTTCGTTTAGACCACCTAGAACCAATGTGGCACCCAACAAGACATAAAAGACCTCAAAGACACACTCAACCAATTAATGTGTCACTCCCTGAAACCTAACTCTTCTGAACAAACTTCCTATCATTAAGATATTAATTCTTCCCATTTCCAAGGCCCTCATTCCAATCCCCTTCATCATGACCTACGCCTTCCCAGAATTGAGGTGAAAAAACTTGATGGCTCAGATCCCATAGGTTGGGTCACTCAAATGGAACACTATTTCTCTTTACACGACATTACTGATGAGTTGTACAAAATTCGTTATGGTATCCCCTATCTGGATGTGAAATGTTGGCAATGGTGGCAATGCCGTAGAAATACACACCAAGGGTATGTTGCTTGGACATATTTTGTTGCAGATATTTATGAACACTTTGACATTGACACCCACCATTTAGGCCGTTTGACCAAGTTGAAACAATCTGGCACAGTGGAAGACTTTATCACTGCATTTGAGCACTTTGATTTTGGAACAAATGGAATTTCATATGCCTTCTTCTAGGAATGTTTTATTAGTGGACGAAAGGATGAAATTCATGCCCATGTTCTCATGGATCACCCCCAAACTTGGTTGTAAATACTAAAGGAGCCAAGGAAGTGCAAAAAATTGTCTCCTCCCAAATTATAAAAATATCCTTTCTTTCTCACCTTAAACCTACCCATCTCGCCCCTCCTTCCACTCCCCTCAAGATCTAGAAATTAATCAGGGTAGAAATGGATAAATGCCAACTCAAGGGTCTTTGTTATAACTACGATGAAAAATATTTCCCAGGGCACAAGTGTAAGGAACAAAATATTTTTATGGCCGTGTCTGAGGATGCTCCTGAAGAGGAGGTATATGTTTCCCCTATGAAAGATATACCCCATCCAGTTCATCTTACTCCACCCTATGATCCACTAGAAGTTGAACTGATGATTTCACTAAATGCCTTCACTTGTTTCTCTACTCCCCAAACCCTCAAGTTAATTGGTTACATTAAGCATCAGAAAGTCATATCATAGTTGATAATGGAACCACCCATAATTTTATTCATCGCCTCATTTCCCAAGAAATCAATTGTTATATTTGTATCGTCAATAATTTTAAAATCATGATTTCCAATGGAGGTTCCATGAAATGTGGGGGACATTGTGAAAATGTGTTCCTCCAAATTGGTCAGTATCATCGATCATATGTTTTCTATTGACATCGACGGTTGTGACATTGTTCTCGGTGTGGAATGGTTACACACTCTTTTCCCCATTCTCATGGATTTTAAGGAATTAACCATGCAAATCCAACAAGAGGGAAAACAATATTAGTTCCAAGGCATCACAACGGGATCCCTTGAGATCATCAGTTCCCATCGAATGGAAAATATCCTCAAAAAAGGTCATTATGGTATTATTCCCAACTCCATTCCATTCAAGATGTTGAGATGCCCATTGTGCATCCCAATCTACACCTTATACTATCCCGACATCGATCTTATTTTAACACTTTCCATGGACTTCCCCCTTCATTTGGCATCCATGATCATTCCATTCCTCGTGTACCGAGAAACCTTCCTCCTAATGTTCACCCTTATCGACATCCATTTGCCCAGAATAATGAAATTAAGAAAAAATTTCAATAATTTCTCGAAGTGGGTGTTATCCATCCTACTACCAGCCCCTATTCTTATCCTATGGTCATGGTACTCAAGAAAGAAGGAACTTTTCACATGTGTCCCAATTTTCACGCCCTTAAGAAAATCATAATCAAAGACAAATTCCCCATTCTTGCCATTGATGACCTATTGGATGAATTTAGTGGTGGTCAATACTTTACCAAGCTTGATCTATGTTCTGGATACCACCAGATACATATGAAAGAGGAAGACATCCGTAAAACTTCCTTTAGAACTCATGAGGGTCACTGTGATTTATTTTCATTGCCTTCGGCCTGTGTAATTCCCCCTCCACTTTCCAAAGTATCATGAATCATGTCTTCCACCCTTTCCTCTGTCATTTTGTCTTAGTTTTCTTTGATGATATTATCATCTATAGTAAAACTTTTCAATCCCATCTCGCCCACGTGGATCTAGTTCTCTATCTCTTGTCGAAGCACAATTTTTTTCTCAAACAATCTAAATGTGCCTTTGGTGCCGTTGAAGTTGAGTACCCTAGGTCATATTATAGGAAAGGATGGTGTATGGGTTGATCCTAAGAAAATTGAAGCTATGAAGGGTTGGCCTCTCCCTAAAAATATTAAAATCTTGCATTGTTTCTTGGGTTTAACAAGCTATTATCACAAGTATTTTCAAGAGTATGGAAAAATAGCAACTCCTCTCACTGCTCTCCTAAAAATAATTATTTCAGTTGGACTCTCGAAGTTGATCACTCCTTCCAATCCTTGAAATATGTTATGTACACAACACATGTCCTTGCACTACCCAACTTCACCAAGACGTTTTTTCCAGAATGTGATGCATTAGAGAAAGGAATTGGGGAAATCCTCATGCAAGATGGTTGACCTTTGGCTTTCATTATCAAACAACTATCAAAACAACATTTGGGCCAATCAACACATGAGAAGGAAATTTTGGATATTTTGCATGCAATGGATCTCTGATGTCCTTATCTATTGGGTAAACACTTCCAAATTAAAATTGATCATCATAGCCTCAAGTATTTTCTAGAACAAATAATTTCATCCCCGAAGCAACAAAAATGGGTGACCAATCTATTTGGATACGATTATGATATCATATACAAGAAGGGAAAATAAAATGTTCTTGCAGATTCTCTTTCAAGGAAATATGAAGATGAAGGGTCCCTCTTTTCCCTCTCCTTCATTATAGCGAGCTAGCTTCAAGTCATTTTCCAGGAATGGTGGCAAGGTCCCACACTTTATAGATTTATCCAAAAATTGCAACAAAACCCTCATGCTTCTCTAGGGTACTCTTGGAACAATGAAGAGATTCACTATAAAGGTCTCTTGTATTTAAGAAAATAGTCAAACCTTAAATCCACGGTGCTTTCTAAGTTGCATGCTTCACCTGCAGCTGGGTATTTCGGGTTTACCAAAAGCTATGAACGGGTCAAACATTCTTTTTTCTAGGATGGTATGAAACAAGACATCTGCACCTTTGTGGTTGAATGTGATACCTATCAATGCAATAAGGGAGAAATAATCAAAGCTCCAGGAACACTCCAACTTCTCCCGATTCCCCCTACTATTTGAAAGGATATTTCTATGGATTTCATTGTTGGCTTACCTAAATCAAGCAATAAGTCGGTCATCATGGTGGTAGTAGATTGTATTTCCAAATATGTTGATTTATTTCCTCTTCAACACATGTTCACCACATCCACAATGGCTCAAAATTTTATGGATAATATATTCAAACTCCATGGAATGCCTCATTCTATTGTATTTGACCAAAATCCAACTTTCACCAATAATTTTTGGCAAGAATTGTTCAGGCTCCAGGGAACCCAATTGCATCTCAGCACTACCTATCATCCCTAGAATGATGGACAAACTAAAGTTGTCAAAAAGCGTTTGGAAATATATTTGTGGTGTTTTGCACCCGACAGAAAAAATCAATGGGCTTAGTGGTTACCCCTAGATGAATGGTGGTACAACACCTCTTACCATACCGCTACTCACATAACTCCTTTAGAATCATTCTACGGGAAATATGCAATGCCATTTCTCTCATACATGATATGTGTCTCCAAGGTTCAGGAGGTTGACAAAAATCTGATAGTCCGAGTAGCCATTGTCCATACCCTCAAAGAAAATTTGGTCATGGGTAAGAATCGCGTGAAGCAACAAGCATATCAGGGTTGTTCAGAACGACAATGCACTGAAGGGGACTAGGTGTTTCTTCATCTACAACCTTATAAGAATACTTCACTCAAAGATGAACACTATCATAAACTTGCTTCCAAATTTTATGGTCCTTACACAATCCTCAAGCGAGTGGGGCCTGTGGCCTACCAGTTAGCTCTTCCCAGTCATTCTAAGATCCATCTTGTTTTTCATGTCTCATACTTAAAGAAAGTGATTGGAACTAAGTTACAGACTCAAACCAGTCTACCTGAGTTGAATGAATAAGGTTCCATTTGGTTTCAACCACAAGAAATATTGGACCAGTGTGAGTGTCGTCTCTGTCAGTGCACCATCAAGGAAGTGTTATTTCAGTGGAAAGATACAACTCCAGAAGATGCCACCTGGGAGCCGACCACCATACTGCAACAATTTCCTCATATCAAGCCTTAAGGAAAAGGTTGTTCTTCAAGGGGGAGGGAATGTTAGGGACCTAACCTCCCTAACCCCTCATGTAGGTAGAATACTATATTTTCTATGTAGTAAAGGCCAACATTAGTTTATAAGTCCTATTGAATAATGTGAACAAGTCTAATATAAGAAGACTTAATAGAAGCTTCTTCTTTTAGAAATATTTTCCTATGGAACATTATTTATAATATAGAATTAGTATAAATAGGAGTAGAAGGTATGGGAAAGCCTTGTCTTGAGAATTGTTGTAATATATCTCTGATCTGTTGGTAGTTTCCCCCTCAAAGAGGAAAGTGAACATTGCTTTCATTCAATAAAGGTATTATTGTTGGTGTTGTTATTATCATTATTTTGTTTTTCCATTGGTATTTGATTAATTATCTATGTTTATGCTCATTACAATACATTTGGTACCTTACATATACAAAAGAGGAGTATGAAACCAATTTCGAGTTCAAGGAAATTGATGAATATGTTTAGATTATCACAAGCCACAAGAAGCCTCTAACACAGGGAATTAATGAAATTTTAGTAGCACCAACTCAACAGAGGATGATGAGAAGTAGGGCTGCTAAAATCACTGAAGGGCCCAACCAAATTCAACAGACAGATAAAAAAGAGGTTTCAGGAGGAAATCACTCGAATGAAGAAAACAAACAAGAAATCATTGAAGAAGGCTCAACGGTGGTACAAAAGATATAGAAAAATCAATGTGCAGAATCAAAAACTCCATGTCAAGCTTAAAGGGCTTCCATCAGGGATATCTAAGCTCAATACAGTTTCTCATGCGCCCTTTCAGGTCCGACACAGGTTTTGTTTAAGTTGATACGAGTCTCAACAATTTTGAGGAGTTACCTTTTGAAGATGAACAAGAGTTCAATTTTGCATGAGGATATGGAAATCCCCAGGCATGGGGGAGATGTAGGGTCCTTGTTTTGGCATGTTTGGTAAAGTCTATAGGATCTCATTTTGACCATTTACCTATTTTGTTACCTCATGATGACATATATTTATCATTTTACCTTTAAAGTGCATTTTTTACTGAAGAGGTAATTGTTCTAGCCTAATATTGCATTTCCCTTATTTTAATGAATAAGATATATTTGAATTTTTCTAAGTTGATGAGATTACCATATTTGTTCGTGTAGCACATATTTGCTACTAGAATTCCTGTAGTATCTTGTTTCTAGAAGCAATTTTCCATGACATTTCCAGACAGATGAAGATGAATTTGGCCAATCCAAGACATGGGTTTTGTGCAGGACATGATAATTAGAGGAAAGAATGGGAAAATTTATTAGAAAATGTATGAATAGGGAAATATGGGCAGATATTCAAGATAGATTTTCTTAGAAAACCGTGTTTTTGACGGGATCCCGTAACCACCTCAAAAGTTATGATACTTGTCAAACTTCTGAGCCAAATCGAGGACATGGGTTCTGTTGAGGAACATGTACACATGGATGCTTTCCATCTAATTCGGACAAATCTCCAATGATGAAGCCATTGTTCATGGTAAACGTCCTAGACAACCGAATCCTACAACATGTGAATTACATTAGGATTTCATTCCTTCGGTCATGAAATCATAACAAGATAGCCAAATATGTATTTTTACTCTATTAATTAATCTGTCTAGATCGAATATTGTAACCTCTTGATTACCTTTAGAAAATTTTGGTTTGGTACGAGATTGAGTGCACAAGTAATACTATTTTATGTTGAAATGCAATTTTATAAATATTGAAGGCATTCATTTTCGAGGGAGATAGTTGTAGCTACAAATAGGAAGGAAAAGGGTTGAGACTCTCTTTGAGACAACTATACCCTGTTTGATGATGAAATAAAGGACCAATTTTTATGAATTTTTAATTGTTCATTGCCTGAGTCCATAGGTGTGTGATAGTCGTGCTTCTGAGTGAATTCAGGGCTCCCTTCATCTCATAAGTAATGCCTTAGCTAGATTTTATTTGTGCATTTATGATAATATGTTGATTTTATTTGATTGCATCCTTGTAGTTTCATTTTTAATTCAATTCCTATAAAAGAGATAATTTTATCTGGTAGTGTGAATGTCATTGGTTTGAAGTTGCACTTTCATCAATGTTGTGTGAGTTTATTTAATTTGAGTGAAATTTCATTTTATGTTGTGTGGATTGAAAAACTAGTTTCTACATGATCAAATCAACATGTTTCATTGTCAGTCCTTGGTAATGAACATGAACAATGTACCCTCTAAACAATATAATGTTAAGAGCTGCATTGCTACACATACTTGTCATTTAATTCCTCATTGACTAGAAAAATGATCATGTAAAGAATCTTTGTTTGCATTAATTAGTCATATATTTTGATTGCATATATCTCTAAATGAGGTTTTCTTTAATATAATTTATTAAGTGAACTAAAATGGAGTACTTTCGAGTATAAAGTTTGTACTTGACCTGCAATTCTACCTTAGTGATTCACCATTATATGAGAAACAATTTTCAAAGAATCATATCCTCATTTTTTGGGTGTGTTTGGTGTCATTTTATTATCACATAACACATCCTCATTTCTGAGCACAATTTATCCATTATATCAAATCAAAGACTTGGAACGAACTACCTGTCACAACAGTAAAATTTGGTTGCAGAATTTTGCTGTGACTTGTGTTTTAACAATTACCAGCTTGATCCTTGATCTAAGAATCATAGCCTCGAAGTGGATTGATTTTGTGATTGCTCTGAAGTTGTTTTCATTCGCACATAAATATTAGATTAGGCTATGATTTTGCATATACTTTGCTTGCATCCCACAAGATTACGAGCCCCAAATTAATGATTTAATGCCAGGAATTTATGCATATAAATATCCCTTCATTTATATTAAACTTTGACATTAATGTAAGTGTAAAAATATACCCACCATGTGAATGGAGAAATCAACTTTTGTGGATATTAGGAGGACATTTTCTCTTGACGAAGAAGCATATCTTATCATACTTTATGGTGTGACAGATTAACTCAGATGAAAATTCCTCCTCGCCTATCATA
This sequence comes from Picea engelmannii, assembly GCA_009831015.1. Lineage (NCBI taxonomy): Eukaryota > Viridiplantae > Streptophyta > Pinopsida > Pinales > Pinaceae > Picea > Picea engelmannii. Next base: position 686,679 of record ML782249.1, read on the forward strand.
AGGTAAAGAGAGAGTTAAATGAAATTTAATTTAAATATGCAAAAGGAAGACCTTGTTCTAAAGGGATACAGATAAATTTCATCATCAATGAGTGTTGGTCGTGATCTGAAAATGAAAAGGTTTGTGTGTACAAAATTGCAAGTGGAATATGCATGTGTCTTGGGAAATTGGATCAAGTTGAAAGCACATGAAAATATCAAGTTTTTATACTTTAAATGAACAACATAAACAATCATAAACAACCATCAAAATAAACACATAACACAACAAAATGATAAAGGAGTTCACTCCTCTCTTGGTATACATCTCCTGGTCCAACTTCCAATGGATCATTTTCATTATATGATCAAAGTGTTAAAAATAGTGCTTTACAATGCTCAAAATGCAAAATAGATGGCTCCAATGGTTCCAGAATGTCCAAAAACCTCTAGCTGGCCTCTTTCTGCACTTGGTTTGGACAAAAACTGAAGAAAATACACTTACTGGAAGTTTTTCCCTAATAACATGTTGTCTCTGCTCTCCAAAACACAACCACCATCTACAAAACCTGGAACAAGCTCCAAAACCTAAATCCCCTGCCATTATGGGCATGTGGGTGGATTTGACACACAGTTAGAACTGCTAGCACCTTTATCAACGAAGGTTATGGTCACATGGAGGTTGGGTGTTCCATGTGGCCGAGGGTCGATGCCAAAAACTCACACCCATGGGTTAGGATCGTAAGGTTATAGAGTTTCATGACCAGGGCTGGGGCTAAGCCCCGACCCTTTTTCCCGTCAACTGAACCGCCATTCAAATTCAAAATATTTGCGCGCCATATATGGGTAAGAAATATCGGTTAGATGGGTTGGTGGCCCGACGTATGCAAAGTATTTTCCCCTTGCCATAGGTCGTGGGTTCAATCCTCACGGAGCCAAACCAAAACATTTTACCAATGGAGGGAGTGCCATGTGGTGACCCCTGAGTGGGCCACATGGCACCCATATATTGGTCCACTAAACTGACATGTGTCAACCACTGGTTTGTCCACATCATACCTCTTCATGGTAAGCTTGCCACATCACTACCTTCCACAACATCCTGCCAAGTTACCTTGCCACGTTAGTTGTATGGTCGTACAAAATGTGCAGTCAGTTGCCACGCCAGCATGTACGAACTGTATAGTCAACAAAATTTTGCATGTTTGGGAAAACAAACAGAACGTGATATCTCCCTCAAGAAAACTCTGGTTGAGCCCACACAAGTTGCGTTGGGATCGTGAGGATGATATCTACACAATGAAGCAATTTTTTTAGCAATTTCGAACACTTTGATTTTTGAGCATTTTTTGATCCCCTAGATCACTCCTCCCCATTGGGAAGCTTTTGGACCTCCAAAAGACTATTTCAGTTAATCTATAGATGAGGGTACAATTCCCTCACCTTTCCAACCTCAATTCATTTATATTTTCTTTGATTTGTGCCTTTTAGACCAACATGAAGGTACTCCACATTCCCTAATTTTGAAGTTCTTATCTTTCTGTCAAGGATTGTATCCTTATGCAATTTTGAAAGATATTCTAGAGAGAAGTCATATATGGAAGGAATCTGAACATGCTCTCCTCGATCATGAATCAAAGGAGGCTCATACAATCTCAAATTCTCAACATTAACAACTGCATACATTTTCATATAAGGAGGCAAATCCAAATAGAAGGCATTGTTACCAATCTTTTCAAGAATCTAGAAAGGTCGATGTCTAATTGGTTTTATCTTTTTACCTTCTCCTTTAAGCCTCTCTTTGCTAATGTAAATCCAAACTTCATATCTAACTTGGAAATTTTGATCAACATGATGCTTGTCATGTCTTTTCTTGTACTTGGCTTGGCTCTTTTCCAACTATTCTTGTACCATTTGATTCACAAATTGAATTTGTTCATTGAACTTCTTTTCTCTATCAATGTCATAATGGATATCAATAACAACATCCTTCCCACAGATAAAATCTAAAGGATATTTTGGCAAATAACCAAAACATGCCTCAAATGGAGATGTTTGGGTCGATGAATGCTTAGCCCGGTTATAAGCATGTTGAATGTAGTGTAGGTGCTCATCCCAAAGCTTATGATGTTTGTTGCAATAACCAGGAAGAAGATGTACTATTTTTATATTCACCACTTATGTTTGACCATCAGTTTGTGGATGAAATGATGTGCTCTTTTTCAACTTGGTGTCCATGAGTGCCCATAAGATTGACCAAAAGTTCCCAATAAATCAAGAATCTCGATCAGAAATAATGGATTTGGGCAACCCAAAATGTACCCATACATGTTGAAAGAACATTTATGTCATTTGTTTAGCTATAACATTCTTCTTACAAGGCATCAAAATACACATTTTGCTGAAACGATCAACCACAACATAAATATAATCATGATTTGTTTTTGACATAGGTAATCCTCCTACAAAGTCTATGGAAATGCTTTCCCAAGGACGAGAAGGGACCGAAAGTGGAGTATACAATCCTAACTTTGTGTTGCTAGGATTACTTGTAGCACATAAAGAAGATCCTCTTACATATCGTGAAACACTTTCATTCATTTTAGGCCAATAACAATGCCTTTGCAAATTGGCCACCGTCTTGCCTACACCAAAGTGGTTAGCAATAAGAGAAGAATGTGCTTCCGTTATGATGTTGACTCTTTCACCCTATGGAATACATAGATTTCCAAGATGATACAAAAGCTTATCATGCACATGGTAATCCAATTCCTCAACTTGGTTAGAATGATGCAAAGTTGCATAAACCTCTTTAAAATAAGCATCTAAAGCATACTGTTCAACATAGCTCTCATGCATGATAGAATTATGCTAAGAATGAATGAAGCACTAACAATATGCCTAGAAATAATATCATAAACTTTGTTATAAATGCCCTTCTTATACCTGATAACCAAGTGGAATTGTTGTAGGAAACCCATCCACATGAAGTGCCTTTCTTGTTGTAGCTTTGTTTGTGATTGTAAGTATTGCAATGGTTGATGATCTGTGTGAATAATAGTTTATTTTCCCAACAAATACTATTTCCATTTTTTCACACTTTGAACCAATGCATACAAATACTTGTCATATGTAGGATAATTAATCACAACGCCATTCAAAGTTTCAGAATGAAAACAAATGGGATTACCATGTTGCAACAAGACTGGTCCCATGGCATAGTTACTTGCATCTATTTGTATCTCAAATGGCTATCTCAAATCAGGAAGTGCAAGAACTGGAGTTGAACTAATTTTCTCCTTCAATGCATCAAAATATTTTTGTTGCTTGCCTCCCCATTCGAAAACTTGCTTGATGCTTATCACGACATGTAATGGAGTTGCAATTGAAGAGAAGTTAGCAATAAACTTTCTCCAATATTGGGATGCTCCCAAAAAGCTTCTTACCTCTATTACATTGTTGGGCTTGGGCCAATCCAAAATGACTTTGAACTTGGAAGGATCTATTTTCGGTTCTCCTCCTCCAACAACATGTCCCAAGTAAACAAGCGAGGTCTTTCCAAACTCACATTTAGACATCTTTATAAAGAAATTGTATTTCTTCAAGACATATAAAACTTCCTTTACATGCCTAACATTCTCTTCACGAGATTTTCTAAATATCAATATGTCATCCAAGTAGACAATTACACAATCATCAAGAATAGGCCTTAAAACATCATTCATAACTCTCATGGATGTTGCAGGAGCATTACAAAGCCCAAGTGGCATGACCATCCATTCAAACAAACCTTGCTTTCTTTTGAAAGCTATATTCCATGTGTCTCCTCCAACAATCCTAATATGATGATAACCACTTCTCAAGTCCAATTTAGTGAAATACTTAGCATCTTTCAATTGATCAAGAAAATCATCAATTCTAGGAAGAGGGTAACAATTATTTATTGTAATCTTGTTTAAGGATCTGAAATACACACATACGCCATGCACCTTCTTTCTTTGGTACTAAAACAATTGGTGACCCGCATGGCGATGTTCTTGGAATGATAACTCCTTTGTCAAGCAACTCTTGGATTTGTTTTTTAATTTCAGCATTCTCCATGACTGATATCCTGTACATGCCAATGTTTGGAAGAGGAAAATATTGTTGCAATTAGATCTCATGCTGGATACCTCTTTTAGGAGGCAATCCTTTTAGTTCTTGAAACATCTCATCATATTCGTTAGCAACCTCATATAAATCAGATTTTAACTTTGCATCACATCCTTGGAAAGCTTATTTTTCAACATTGTCTTTCGGTTTGATCATCAAGAGTACAATGGTCTTACTAGCATTGACTAATCTCTTCATTTGTCCAACATTTACAAGTGACAAATTCAACTTCTTTGTATGTGCTCTAATAATGTACTCAACTCCATTTTTAAACAAATGATATTTTTTCTCATGACAATGAAATATGGCTCTCCTATCATATAAATAAGGGATTTCCAAAACAATACCACAAATATCCAATGGATTGCGATTAAGCTCTACCTCATCTATAAAGTTTGCAGTGGTGGAAAATCTAAGTTTACATATTTTTGTCACATGCAATTTGGAATTGTCACATATCCAACCTAGAGGATATGGTTTAGGATGAGGAGTAGTTTCCAAATGCAACTTCTTGACAATGTCTTCAGAAATGAGGTTTGTTTGAGAACTAATATCAAATAGAGTATCTATCTTGGTATGCTTTGAAATTATCCTTATGTGGAAAATCTATATTCTTTCTTTTTCATGTTGAGCTTCATTGAGGCTACTACTTGAATAACTAGTACTGGCAATAGAGTCCTTACCTTGAAGACTCATGGCTGTGATTTTTGTTTCATCTCTCAAATCAGATCCTAAATCATGTTGTGTAGTTGCAACAGTCTTTGGTTTCATTTTGTTGTTGAACTTTTTGGGTCTCATTTCATGATGAAGTTTCCAACAATGGTCTTCATCATGGCCATCTTTTGAACAATGTTTACATGTGAGTTTTTCTCCCTCTTTCTTGACTGAAGCATTCTTCTTTCCATTTCGTTTTAATTTCCTCTTTCCTTTGTCTCCATTGTAGAATGGATTCTT
>ML782249.1:702592-724191 GCA_009831015.1 Picea engelmannii
GACTTGTTAGGCTATGCAAGCACCCTCTACTTCATTAAAATAAAACTTTACAGGACCTTGCTTCATGTGTATAAATATGCAAGATAAAATTATGTGTTAAGTTCATGCATCTTCTTGTAAATGTTTATGTGTGAGGAATTGTTATTTTAGATGGTTAAATATGTACTTTAAATAAATACACAACAACACAACTTGCAGCAAATAAACCATCAAACTCACAACAAGAACAAGCTGATAAAGGAGTTCACCCCCCCTCCGGGCTACATCTCCTTGAGCCTCCATCAATGGACTTGGCTCTCTGGGATTAATTTGTCAAAAGTTCTTTTACAAGCTGTTGCTCAACTCCAATGGAAAAAAAGACTGTACCATTGAGATCAAAACACATAAAAACCCCAAAAATGACGAATAGAACTCTGAAAACGGATCATGGCTCATCCGAGCATGACCTCTTCTACATGTGGCCATAAGCTTCCCTGAGCTTCTCTTTGGAAAAAAAACCTATAAAAGTCCTCAACAGCCTCTAAAACCTGTCCCAATGTGTTCAGAGCATATCAATTAGCCAAAAATGATTATTCAATCACAGAAAACAAACATAGGCTCACCAAACCATGTCCTCCATCAATGAGGGCTTCAAGCTCCCTGGAGCTTACTGAAACTTCAATGGTAAAAAACATGCAAAATAAGTATTCAAATGGCTATGAAAATAGTGCCAATGGATTCAACACATCCAAAAACCCCTAGCTGGGCTTTTACGTCACCTCAATCGGCCAAGAAATGAGGAAGATAAGCCTCCTTCCATTTTCCTCCTTCAACCTTGCTGAAACTGGTTCGCCAAAATGCACCCTTGTTGCATGAACCCAGCACACACGCCATTTAAGGCATAAAAACCCGACACCAGGTGCAACCGCGCCAATGGTGCAAACCATAGGATGGTTAGGGCACCTCCAGCCCCTAACTGCCTAGCACCTGGGCACATGGGCCATATGACCTCGCGTGTTGGGAAAAGGGGCCAAACGGTTTAACCGCTCCAACTCCCCGCGCATTAAGTTACGGTCATATGTAATATTGGCATATAGCCATGGGCCAAAAGTTAAACTGTTCAAACAACCCACACACACATTTAACTGGAGGCATGGTCGTATGTAATGGCATAAAACCAAGCGTCGGGGCTAAGCCCTGGCCCGACCCCCCGCCATACATTACAACATGTTAATTTAAATATAAACAAACTCGTATACATTACAAGAACTAATGTGTGGTATAGTGGTTGGCGGACTTTGTTAAAGCGCTTGTATGGTGGGGAGATCCAGGGGTCAAACCCCACGACCTCCATAAAGTTTTAATTAACAAGCCAAAAAGCCAATTCCAGGGTGCCACGTGGCAGCCCATGATTGGGCCACGTGGCACCTTACCATTCGCCCAAATGATGCCACGTGTCGCAATAACATTCACCCAAATGTCAGCTAATCACAAACTGCCATGTCAGCAGGTACCATGTCATCGTATAGTCGCCATGTCAGCATGTATGGACTCTGCCACATCAGCATCCATATGGACTGTATGGACTGCCCAGTCAACATCCATTTTTTTACTGTTTGGCGATTCGGACAGATCGCAATATCTCTTGCTCCCGACGTCCATTTGACATGAAACAAATTGCGTTGGATTCGTGACAATGAGGGCTACGCTCTCATTCTTTTTGAGGCAATTCCGAGAATGTTGATTTTTGAGCTAAAATTTGACCCCTAGTCCATATTTTGATTAGGTCTTCATCATGGCCATCTTTTGAACAATGTTTACATGTGAGTTTTTATCCCTCTTTCTTGACTGAAGAATTCTTCTTTCCATTTCATTTTAATTTCCTCTTTCCTTTGTCTCCATTGTAGAATGGCTTCTTTCTTCCCCCCTTAGGAGCATTCTTCCCTCTTGCTTCTAAATGTGTTTCCTGTACACAAACTTCATCTAGATTTGTAGGGTTAAACATGAGATTTGTGCGTCTCAAATAGATATGCAATCCTCCAATGTATTTGAGTAAAGTTTCTTGAGAAGATAAATCTATACCCAAAATCAAATCTCTTCTTCTAAATACTTGAGTGTAGCTTTGCACACTTTTCCCTTCAGCTTGCCTAAAGTTTTTCCAATGCATAATATCTTTCTGCATTTATGCTAATGGATAAAATTGCCTTTTTCCTCATCATGAATTTCATGGGATGCATTTTCACTTTCAGGTGTCCTCTCTGTTATGAAATTTTTCAATACTTCCATGATCTCCCCTTTTAAAGCGTCCATCTTAGTATTTATTGCCTCAAACTTAGCTTCTGTTGAATCCATCATCTCTTGTAGTTCATCTTTTGTTACTGTCTTCTTTTTTAAATCATTTATGTCCCTACGCATTTCTTCACCTTCATCAAGAGTCCAAGTAGGATTGTCTGGAGGCTTATTTGGTGTAGAAGTTCCCTTTTTGGTTGGCATGTTGGCCAAGTATCACTTTTGAACCTTGATTTTGAGGTGGTTTTGCTAGACAATCTTTCTTCTATTGTATCTCCCAAGTTTTAGCCCTTCTGGGTATGAAACTTTCTATTTTGTAGTTCTGTGATATTTCTTCTCTACAATGCCACAGGTCTGATCAAAATTGGATGTGCCAAGTTGCATTTATGATAACTTCCCCACAACTTGCTGATTTTTGGCCTTTCCAGGATATCTCACTTGTATAGCATGCCCTGCACAAAATAATTGATATAAAATTATGAAAATTGTACCTTAAATACTACATACTGTCCACTATCCAATGAAACTGGTCTCACTCAATTTGGATACTCTAGTAAGAAGTTATGATTGTTTTACTTGGAACACCTTCTTGAGACTAGTCAATAGGACTAGTCAAATACCCTATTTTACACAGGGTGTATCTACAAATGTAAGATGAACCAGAAGCTGAAATTTTTACCATAGCTACCTTACTAATTTCTGTAAATAACCTCCATATTTCAGGGTCTGAAACATTACAGAAAAATGTTTAAAGCGAAAATTCTACAATGACTCAGTTCAGAATGATGGCAACCTCCTTTTACCCCACATAAATGTTCAAGTACCAGGTGATTCCAAATGAAAATGTGTCCTTGGTATATATAGGAGACTAGGAGATATAATTACAACTAATGGAATAAATCTGACATAAATAAAATAACATTACTAATTTAATATGCCCCAATTAAGGGGCAATGAGCCAATATTAGGGCTTAATAATAAACACGACTGAAAACAAAGACCTCTAAGTCAAGAAGATAATCAAGCTCCAGAACCGATAATCTTATGCATGGAAATATACTTTGTACACCATTCTGGATTTGGACACACATCAAAATGACATTCCTATCTATTTGGTGATATCAAATAATGTAGTCTAGTAAACAATTGTGACATGGTTGCAAGAATTTCACCAACGTGTTTTGACTTTGTGTCCCATATGGAAAACTTCATCCTTTATATTAATGAAAGGATAAATTTAATGAAAATCAATTAATTCGCGGAGTTAATCATCCCTGGATTGAAATATTAAGGGAGAACCCTCTTTTTTTCCAACTAGTTTCCCAATCATGGCTCCTCTGATAGGTGCAACATTATGTCTAGAATATGCTAAACTGTCGACATTATTGCCACCATTTTCATCAACATTAATTCTTTATTGCAATTGTTTTGAAGGTGAATGTAACACAACACTGATTTGCGAAGGGTGTGAAATGGAAAACCATAATAACATAGATTAACTTACTAAACATTGGGAAATTGTGGATTTCAACAAGGCTATTGATCAGTCTATTCTTCTGAAATGCCAAAAAAACCATTTAGACTAAAATATCCTTTGTACACCATTTTGGATTTCAACACACATCAAAATGACATTCCTATCTATTGGGTCATATCAAAGAATGTAGTGTAGGAAACAATTGTGACATGGTTTCAAGAATTTTACCAACATGTTTTGACTTCCTGTCCCACATGGAAACCTTCATCCTTTCTTGTGGATGATGCCCTTGCAAATATCCAAGCAACAAGGTGTGAAAATATCTTAATTTCTCTTTTTTTCATTTCATTGTCTATTTATTTAATTGCTAGTTGTACACCTAAATATTGTTCATCCCTATTCATCCATAGTGATGTGTTCATTGCAAAGAGAATTGGTGCAATAAATCCCACGATTGGGAGGAATTTCCTTCATCTACATCTGATTGTGTAAAACATTTTTAAAACATAAGTGTTTTGGTCACTATGTTATTTACTATTTAGTGTTGTGATAGAATGTTGCATTTACTTTGTAATTTATATGTATGAATGTTGTTGTGTGTGTTTAATTTCTATTGTGCATGTTTAAACATTTGAATTCATGAGTTTTCAAGAATTGATGATAATAGCATGCATGTGTGTCATGTTGCATGTATTTTCTGCATATTGAATCAATATGTTAGTTGATTTGGTAGTAACATGGCCCAACCTGGGAGTTGGGTATGTCATAGATTGGAAGATAAAAGTTTGAAAAGGTCAGAAATATGCTTGGACTTACAAACACCCATTCTAATTAAGGGGGGAATCTTGTATACCTAATCCTTGGGATTATGGTATATTGTAAATATTCTTGTAAATATTAATTAAGGATGAATATGAAGAGTCGTATGTGAATAGGAAGATTAATTCAGACCAATTGGAAAATGAAACCAAAGGTCACTTCTCATCATATTAATGAATGGATAACTTTAATGAAAATCAATTCATTCGTGGAGTTACTCATCCTTGGCTTGACATATTAAAGGAGCACCCTCTTTTGTTCCACCTAGTTTCCCACTCATGGCCCCTCGGATAGGTGCAACATTATGTCCAGACTATGATAAACTATAGACATTATTGCCACCATTATCATCGGCATTAATACTTGATTACAATTGTTTTGAAGGTGAGTGTAACACCATATTGATTTGCAAAGGGTGTTAAGTGGAAAACCATACATTTTTTGGGGGTTAAGTGGATAGGGGATTTGGGGATTAGGTGATTTAAGGATTTGGGGTCTATGGATTAATGGTTAAAGGATTAGGGGTTATCGTTGAAGGGATTAGGGGTTACTGTTTAAGGGATTAAGGGTCAATGGATAATGGATTTGGGGCTTAGGGGTTAGGTAGTTTAATGGTTAATTGATTAAGGATTATATATGGTCAAGGAATTAATAACATCCATAGACCCTACACATAATCATTGAGATCATCCATGTCTCATTTTCATCATCTGTCATTACCATATGTAAAATATTTTTCAGAACTGATCTCTTGAAATGCCATGGAACTTCCAATACACCCATCACAAATATTGTCTTCCACCGACCCCTCACAGTGAGTAGTGAATGGGGTCAATGTTGAAATTTCCTCATTTTGTGCCTGTATGCATCGAAATTTGACATGGTTAGACTAGACACATATGTTGACGGTATGGGAGGGTTTCAAGACTCAAGGATGTCTGATGTTCCCACATAATATTTGAGATCGTCCATGTTTTCATAAATTTTCATAGTGAACGTCTTATTGTCATCATTTGTCATTTCCATCTATAGAATATTTGTTAGAAATATCTCGAAATGTCATGGAACTTCCAATTCACCCACCACAAATGTCATGCACTGACCTCACATAGTGAGCAGTGAATGGGGACAACATTGAAATTTCTTCAATATGTGCCTGTATGTGTCGAAAGTTGACATGGTTAGACTAGACACATGACTTGATGATATGAGAGGGTTTCAAGACTCAAGGATGTCTAATTTCCCCACATAAAATTTGAGATCGCCCATGTTTGCATCAACGTTCATAATGGACATCTCATTTTCATCATTCATTGTTTCCATCTGTAGAATATTTTTTGGAAATCTCTTTAAATTTCATGGAACTTCCAATTCACCCACCATAAATGTCATGCATTGACCCCACCGCAAAGTGAGCAGTGAATGGGGACAACATTGAAATTTCTTCAATATGTGCTTGTATGCATTGAAATTTTACATGGATAGACTAGACACATGCCTTGACGCTATGGGAGGGTTTCAAGACTCAAGGATCTATATTGATTTCCACAAATAATCTTAGATATAATCCACATTTGCATAAATGTTAATCATGCACGTCTCAATGCCATCATTCTTCATTCCCTTCTATAGAATCGTTGTCAAAACTATCTTGAAATTTTACATGGAACTTCCAATACACCCATCACAAAAGTCATGCAACGACCCCACATAGTGAGCATTGAATGGGGCCAACATTGAAAATTCTTCAATCTGTGCCTGTATGTGTTGAAATTTGACATGGTTAGATTAGACACATTCCTTGACGGTATGGGAGGGTTTCAAGACTTAAGGATGTTTGATGTCCTCGCATAATATTTAAGATCGTCCATGTTTTCATCAACGTTCAATATAATGGATGTCTCATTGTCATCATTCATAATTACCATCTATAGAATATTTGTCGGAACTCTCTTAAAATGTCATGGCACTTCCAATACACCCATCACAAATGTCACCTTGCATCGACCTCGCACAGTGAGAAGTGAATGGGGCCAACGTTGAAATTTATTCAAAATGTGAATGTATGTGTTGAAATTTGACATGGTTAGACTAGACACATGCCTTGACGATATGGGAGGGTTTCAAGATTCAAGGATGTATATTGATGTCCCCACATAATATTTGAGATCATCCACATTTTCATCAACGTTCATCATGCATGTATCATTGCCACCATTCTCCATTCCCTTCTATAGAATCGTTGTCGGAACTATCTTGAAATTTGACATGGAACTTCCAATACACCCATCACAAATTTCATGTACCAACCCCACATAGTGAGCAATGAATGGGGTCAATGTTGAAATTTCTTCAATCTGTGCATGTATGCGTTGAAATTTGACATGGTTACATTAGACACATTCCTTGATGGTATGGGATGGTTTCAAGACTTAAGGATTTATATTGATGTCCCCAAATAATATTTGAGATCATCCACATTTGCATCAATGTTCATCATGCACGTCTCAATGTCATCATTTGTCATTCCCATCTATAGAATCATTTTCGGAACTATCTTGAAATTTGACATGGAACTTACAATACACTCATCACAAATGTCATGCACTGACCCCACATAGTGAGCAATGAATGGGGCCAACGTTGAAATTTCTTCAATTATTGCCTGTATGCGTCAAAATTTGACATGATTAGATTAGAAACATGCCTTGATTGTATGGGACGGTTTCAATACTCAAGTATGTCTGATTTCCCCACATAATATTCGAGGTCATCCATGTTTGCATCAACATTCATTTTCATCATTCATCATTCCCTTCTATAGAATCTTTGTCAGAACTCTCTTTAAATGTATTGGAAATTCCAACATGACCATCACCAATGTCATCCACCAAACCTGCACAGTGAGCAGTGAATGGGGCCAATGTTTAACTTTCTTTAAAATGTGACTATATGCATTGTAATTTTACATGTTTACATTGGGCACATGACTTGATGGTATGGGAGGTTTTTAATACTTAGAGACATCATTCTCTTAATCATTTCCATCACCATGGTTGTCATTTCCATCATCACCATCATCATCATATTCATCATGGCCTAATTTCGCAATCCATGCCAACAAAGATCAAACACGACATACCCATCTTTACAATGAAACCTAATGAAGATGCCAATTTCCATGTATTTGTTTTATTCTTGTGGCATTCTTCGAGATGATTAATAAACCATGATTCTATTAAGTTGAGATAGCCCAAAAGAATTTTGTAGGTTCCAACATGCAAGTGGTTTAATTGTTAACGAGTTAGGGATTATTATCGGGTGAAGGGATTAATGACATCAATAGACCCTACATGGTTACCAGTGAATGAGGCCAACATTGAAATTTCTCTAGATTGTGCTTGTATGCATCGAAATTTGACATGGTTATATTAGGCACATGTCGTTTGATGGTATGGGAGGGTTTCAAGACTCAAGTATGTCTGATGTCCCCACAAAATATTCAAGATAGTCCATGTTTCAAGGGGCTATGGGTTAGTTGGTCTGAAGGTTAAGGTCTTAGGTTTAGGCTTAATGAAATATTTCAATTTGTTTTAAAATATAAATTAATGAATAAACTATGGATACATTAATTAGCCTAATTTTCTGGATTTACATTGATTTACATATATGATATATTTGATTATATTTTTTAACAATTTCCAATAAATGACCACTAACCATGATAACTCTTATATAATTAACCCTAATTTGTTTTGCCAACAATTCATTGAAAATATTGAACACTTTAAGAATATTGCAAAAGGTAATTTGTAATATCGAAAATAGTACTGAAGCATTTCATGAAAGTTTGGGCCATAAGAATCAACATTTTAAAAATTGGATTGCAAATAATTCTAAAAATTTAGAAGTCTTAGTCATTCACATTATTGTCTGCAACAATGTCATCTAGTTTATCATTGTCAATGTTCATATGTTATTTCATGTATTTAATATTATCATCATCTTCTTCTTGATCAGCATCATCTTCATCATCATTGAAATTTGACTGTAGACCGTCTATATTGTTACCAGATGTATAATTTGGATCATCAGTTTCTATACCATCCATATTGTCGTGTTCCATAAAATCATCTAACTCTAGATTGTTGTCTTCTTGTTCTTGAACATGACCATCTTCAACATCATCATGGATGTTAATTTATTTGATGTTCTATAATCCCTCTCTCTCATTTTTTTGGACATCATTGTTTTTCTCAATATCCACTTACGCATCGTCAAATACATGCCTTAATATTGGATCATAATGTATGGAAAATATCCATTCCCGGTCCAAAATATCTGTTGGTTGTGGATCCTGATTATCTTCCTGATTCAAAGGTATTTTACTTTCAGCTGTGTTTATACCCCATGAAGTATTTACACCCCATAAGTATGTACACTCTTCAACGCGGGGGAGTGCAGAGGGGGGGTACCCCCTCTGCGGGGTTCGGGGGGGCTAACCCCCCAGCTGGGGGGTCTGGGGGCAAACGAGGGTTTAGGGGCGAAGACCCCAAAGGAAAAATTGCCTTGTAAATGGATATTGTAATTTCATTGTAAATCTGGACCGTTCATTATAAGGTCACAAATCTAATGATAGAGATTATGTTAGGGTTTTTTTCCCTAGAAGGAAACTCTCTTTTATGAGGGAAATGTATTGTGGCTATGGCTGATGGCAAATATTGTATACTGAGATGGGAGAATGTGAGATAAAGAAGAGGAAGTTACAATGGGTTTGTTGTAGGTTGTATCCCTCCATATGATGAATAATGATAAAGGAAGGACTTGGCAATTTCTCTGGTGGGCGTAGCCCACACTGGGTGAACCACGTAAATCTGTGTCTCTATTGTATTGTGTATCTTCTGTGTTTTTTTTCCACATTTGTTTTATTTTATTGCTCCATGGTCCTATTTTTTCTAACAACTTGTATCAGAGCGAAAGGTAACTCACAGGAAAAGAGGGTTCCTGGTTCGAGTGGGAGCAATGTTGGAAGATGGAAAGTTTAGGGTCGAGAAATTTAACGACAAAAACTACCAGTTATGGAAGATGCAAACAGAAGACTATTTATATCAGAATGATATATTCCTACCATTGGGAAAAATAGCAAAGAATTTGACGGCTATGAAGGACGAAGAATGGGAGATTCTTGACAGAAAGGCTCTAGGAACGATACTTCTGAGCCTGACATCGTCGGTGGCTTTCAATATTTCCAAAGAAAATAAAATGAAGGGTTTGATGGATGCATTGGCCAAATTGTGTAAAAAACCCTCGGTGTCCAATAAGGTATTTATAATGAAGAGATTATTTAATATGAAGATGTCCGAAGGTGGGTCTGTTGCAGATGATTTAAATGATTTTAATACGGTTACTAATCAACTAAGTTCTGTAAAAGTGGACTTTGATGATGAGGTCAAGGCTCTTCTAATCTTGTGCTCATTGCCAGAAAGTTGGAATGGATTGGTCATGGCTGTAAGTAACTCTATCGCTGGTTCAAATACTTTAAAATTTGATGATGTTGTTGGTGTTATCCTTAGTGAGGAAATGCGAGGGAAAAGCACAGGTGAGACATCAGGAAATGTGTTGAACATGGAGAACAGGGGAAGACAAAAGGATAGAGGAAAGGGTTTTGGGAACAGTGGGAATTCTAGGAAGGGCAGATCCAAATCCAGACCTAGAAAGATAGAGTGTTGGAATTGTGGGAAGAAAGGACATCTGAAGAAAGACTGCAGAGCTCCAAAGAAACAAAGAGATGGATAGCAAGAGAGAAATCAGGAAGCAAATGTAACAGGTGATGTGTGACAAGATGCTTTGATTCTTTCTGTAGATAATATTTCTGAGTCTTGGGTAGTAGATTCAGGGGCTTCATTTCATGCCACACCCCATAGGAAACATTTTCTAGATTATGTTCAAGGTGATTTTGGACAGGTTCATTTGGGTGATGATGCACCATGCAAAATTGTTGGAATTGGAAAGGTAAAAATAAAGCAACGCAATGGAAACCAATGGTTGTTGAAAGAGGTAAGACATGTTCTAGATTGAAGGAAAAATCTGATTTCAACAGGGCAGTTGGAAAGTGAAGGTTGTATATCCATATTTACAGATAAGACGTGGAAAGTCATCAAAGGATCATTACTGATAGCAAAAGGAGAGAAGGTAGGTACATTGTATTTATGTATTGGTAATACTGACTCTTCTATCTCTTTAGATTCTACAGGAGTGGATACAACACTGTGGCATCATAGGCTTGGACACATGAGTGAGAAGGGGATGCAGATATTTCACAAAAGAAATTTGTTGCCAGATCTTAAACAAATTGATTTGGACTTCTGTGAGCATTGTGTTTATGGAAAACATAAGAGAGGCATATTTCTCAGAGTCGGAAAAGAAAAGAAGAGTGAAAGGTTAGATCTTGTGCATACGGATGTATGGGGACCAACTCAGGTATCATCTCTTGGTGGCTCTCATTATTATATTACTTTTATTGATGATGCAACTAGAAAAAATTTGGCTTATTGCATTCGAAAAAAATCTGATGTTTTTGATACTTTTAAGAAATGGAAAGCTTTGGTTGAGAATGAGACAGGAAAAAAGGTGAAGTGTCTCAGATCAAATAATGGAGGTGAATATTGTAGCAAGGAGTTTGATGATTACTGTTCATACCATGGGTGTAACACCCTGTTTCCCCCAATTTGTAATTAATCATAAAATAGGAATTACCATGCTAATGCATGAGGAAAATGTAAATGTATTCTTGTTTGAATTGCCAATAACTGCCTGGGGGGTTGAAGCCTTGAAAGTACTGGCCATGATATCACTAGAGGAAGAATGTGAGAACTATAAGAGAGGTTTGATATATCAAATGACCCCAAATCTTCCATGATAATAATGACAAACCTCCTTCGAATCCCAAGGAAAGGAAAACAGTCAATGAACAAAGGACGGTGGTTGAATCACCAACCACCCCCATGAATGAAAACATGGGTTGTCAGCCCGAAGTACTACAGAGACCTGTAGACCTGAGTTTCCTTTTGACAGAAGGAATCGAGATAAGTCGACAAAACCTTCCTAGGTAAGAGGAACACACACACGGAAGACAAGGAGATGGAAGCTTGCAAGAGAGAGGTGTGAAGCTCTCCAACGAATCATGAACAAAATGCCATGAGCTTGATGCCAAAGAGCATTTGACAAAACTCACCGAGGCCACAACCGAGTGAGAAAGCTCTGAGTTGCAGAAAACAAGACCCGAACAGAAGCTGAAATAGAGAGAGAACCCTCAAGAATTATGAGAATTCCCTGGTGATATCATGACTTGGCACGGGGGTGTCCAAAGTTCTAATATTGAATTCCTCTAAGCCTATGGTCGGGTGGAAGGACGAACACCCACATCCATTTGGTTGGTGGAAGCCTGTAATAGATAAGCGATTTCCTGGCCTGTGTAATTTAGCTGTAATTGTGTATGAATTGGTTATACTGTGCATGCTTTCAGGAATGTGATTGAATTCTTAATTGATATACTGTATCCCTTCTATTTATGCTTCGTTGTATAATTAGACAAGTAAGGAATCATATGGTTCAGACATGACTGGTTCTCATAAATTCTGGAGTTCTGTAGTGTCTTAAGCGAGAGCCATGAACTGTGAGCTCATCGACCCTAGGCACAATTGCATATACGACGGTTTACTCACCTAGTATTTTTGAGTCCCTTGGAGGACAAAGCCTGTTAAGCTCAAGAGAGGTAGTGCTGATATGCACAGGATCTCTGCGAGGCAAACTGAACCCAGAACCCATTGATGAAGGAGCGCAATAACTGTGTTGAAGACTCTTCTAAGAGTCAAGTCCATGAGAAAGACCACAAAGATCTCAAGTCCTTCATAGTTGACGAAGCTCAGGAAGGATAGCGAGCTGCAAATACTGAAAGAGAGTACCCTTTCATTTGCTAGATGCATGGACAAGATCCTTTCGGAGGATCTGAGGTCTGCCATGACCGTTAGATGGGAGGAAGGAATGTAAGCGTTAATGCCTCGACCTCTTTCAGTCTTCGCAAGTAGCAAAGAAATCGAGACCATATATCCCCAAGATCCATGGGAGTTACCTAGACTGTCCATTTGTAGAGGACACGTGGCTTTCAGTCAGTGTTTCAGCACTCGGGAGACCAAAGGGAAAGAACCCTTGTCTTCTCAAGTCGCGAAATCCCCACGTATGAAACCCCTATTTGGTTTAAGTGTGAACAAGTTTGAGAAATATGTTTCTTGATCGTGGCCGTTGATCATCCTGAAAAGATCACAACCGTTTGTCGTGGCTAAAGGTTGCAACCATCAATTGGAGGGACACATGGCTATCGGTCGACGTTTCGGCACCTGGGAAAGAAAAGGGTAAGAACCCTTGTCTTCGCAAGTCGTGAAATCCCGATACCCGAAACCTCGATGCGTTCTATGGTAGAAAGGAGGGGTCCTAAAAGGATATGAACCATCCATTAGAGGAGATGCATGGTGAGAGGTCAAGAGTTCGGGGAAAGCTCTGAAATCCCATGGACCGTTGGATCCAAATCCTTGAGGATAGTTTATCTCCTACACAAATCCCCATATTAAAACTCAGGGATTGGAGCGACAAGAGTTTTGGAGTCGTTGCATCGTGAAATATCGGTTCATGAAACTCTGAAAAGATCCAGATCGTGAGATCCAAAACATCGAGAGTCGTTGGATCTCATACAAGAACTCGCGTATTGGGTTTTGGGGTTTGAAGAGTCGAACGACACGACTCTCTTGCATTTCGAACTCCTAGTTACCGAAATCCTGATATGGCTAGGACCATTGGATCAGGGGGAGACTCGCAGCTGTCGATCTCCTCGAAGGTAAGATTTTGGGTTTCGGGGTTTGCAGGGTCGAAAGACTTGACCCACTTGCATCGCTGAGTCACGAAAGGCGATCGACACCTCTTGGCTTGGCCCATGGTTGTAACCCACGATCACATAGAGGTAGATAAGGGGAGAGCTAGCCTGCACTAGGCCCTCGTAGGATTTCAGGGATTCTGTTCCCCGAAGAAAAGAGGCAAAAATTTTATTTTGCCGTAGTGGGTATGTGACAAATTGGTATCAGAGCATGGTTACAACACTTGGCCTGCTTGGGCTCATGTACGAGCCGCGTAAGGATATGTTGTTATCTACATTTACTTCTTGAGGAGAAGGGTTGTAGATTTAAACTATGATTTTGGGATTTCTTGTTGAATTCCAACAAAGGAATTATATTGTTCCTTTGTCAAAATGACAACTACTCTTATAGGAGTAGGGATGCACTTATCAATATTAATGATAAGATCTGAGTGTGAATAACAGAGGTTGAATAAATTGTGCTATGAAGCTACATGAGCCAGACAAGGGACATGAACTGAGTTGTTATGTTATAGTGTGACGATGGCTACCTACTAAAATAGGTAGAGTCTCTTGCAATTGAGATGGCTGGTTAGGTAAGAATTAAGATCCAAATGAAGAACTCCTTCATGATTTGGGAAATCTGGTAAGGACTGGTAGGATCCTTAGAAAGTTATAATTACTTCATTATTAAAATACTAAACCCTGAGCATATAACTCCTCACGGTTGAGAGGATTGATGAAAATATATAGGGTCAGATTACCTGACCTATAATGGTTAGGATCAACAACAAGGATAATCTGTTGAGCAAGATTAAGAAGAGTCCTTTGGGACTGTTGCTAATTCCCAAGAGTGACCCTTGTTGGTTGGTCCCATAAAGAGGGGGTAGCATCCATATGAGTTATGACTATGAGATTAGACCTGTATGTAACTTAAAAGCTCAGAAGAGATAGCGGGGAAATTGGTATGTCGAACATGCATATAGAATCAAGCTTGTGTTAAAGTTTGAAAACTCTGGAGGTTGAACATGGAGTATACCAGGAGGAGTAATGGTTTTAAGTCTTGAGAGGGAACACTTAGAAAAAGTTTCTAAGTTTCGAAGAGTTGAAACGTTCAAAAAGAAGTGCAGAAAAATGAAGTTCGAAGAAAAAACAAGTATGGAGGATTGAGTGGGAGAAATCCTTCCAAAAATAATTTTGAATATTGGATAGGATCGAGAGTCAAGATCCATTCAGAAAGAACCAAAATGTTTCGAGTTGTTCGATCTCAGAGACGTAGCGCACTGGTTAGTTGCGAGGAGATACCAAAATTTCGCAAAACCAAAGGGCTTGGAAGAAGTGATAAGAAATTCGTGAAAAGATCATAGTCATTGATTAAGGAGTGATCTGGACCATTGATCGTTCAGAGAGAATTTTGCAATTTCAGGGATCGGGAGAATGGAGGTGAAAGGTATTCGACTTCATGACATGTGAAATCGGGAAATCCCGATACACGAAACCCCGACAAGATCTAAGCTGTCAGATCATGGAAGAATCGGGACCGTCAGATTGAGAACTATGAAATTTCGCAATTTCGGGGATTCGAAATCAGGAGTTAAGGGGTGAAGACACTACCAAAATCCCGAAAGGTGGAAAACCAATATTTGATTAGGACCATTGATTGCTAGAGAGATATGGACCATGGGATCTAGGTTTTCGGGTCCGCATGGATCAGAAGTTTGGGAAATGGTGGAGCATTGTCCACGGAGTCATCGAAATACGGGATCCCGACATGTGTCTGGGAGTTGACCCCAGGTTCTTAACGAAGGGTCATGTGAATAAAATAGCCAAGAATACCTTAGTTTCGGTCTTTCGGATGTTCGAATTTCGGGGATCGAGGAACCAGAATTCCTTGCAACATGAATCCCAAAATCGCGAAACGTGAAGCACCTTTTAGCTCGGATCGTGGTCACCGCCGATGGTGGCGTGAGGAGAAGGTGTGAACTAGTATGATGAATACTTAGCTGTGTTCAATTGTACTTGAGTGCATGAGTATAATGCATTGTGAAGATTCATAATAGGAAGCCTAATATTAATACTGGTAAGGTTTGAATTACATTAAACATGCAAATAATGCACCTGTATGATGTAAGAGTATAAGTATACTAGAGGCCCAATATGATTGCCCTGATGAGTGAAACATGAAGAAAGTATTTCTCTTGTCCAGATTAAATAAATACCATGGAGACATAGCTAAATCCATTCTGGGGAGTCATGAAAGTTTTGTTCCAAATAATAGCCTTAGGGGAATGTATTCCATTTCCTCAGGAAGTACCAATATAATTAAAGGAAAGGGTAAATGAGAAAGGATGCTCTCTTGTCATAATAAGAGACATATGATTACGCATTTGAACATAACATGAGAAGGATTGTGAAGGAATCTGAATTGACTGATCTTAACAGTAAAGATGGAGGTTTATATTCCTTAAGGGGAATGTTTAGTAAAAAGCTAAAAGCTAACTCAAGGTTGAGGTCATCACAATAGTGATGGATATGCAACAAGGAAGTTACATACCGAAGGAGTTCCCGGTGGAGGAATTGTATAAGGACTCTGTTAGAGGAATATAGTCACAACCCTAATAATTGTTGAAGGTTGGACAATGGACTGCAAGGCCTGTCCATATATAAGAATCCTGGATTACATTTTGAAAGAATCATGAAATTAATAGAATACTAACAACTGAATATTGACCATTCTGATAACCGAATGGAAGTGTGTAGGATGCACATGTTCATGATTCATTATGAACAAAGAGTTGCTACTAAAGCATGCTAAAGTATCCTAAGATTTGGGATGGGCCTAACCCAGGGCTGCTCAGAAAAAGAGCAGTTGTGGAAACCAATATAGTCGGTAAGAGGCAAGTAAACCCCTTGAGTATGATTAAATGAATAAACGAGTACGTTTAACTGATCAGGCTTGGTTGAAGCTATGATTAAGAAAAGGCAGTGAGACCTTAGAGATAACTCAACTGGGCTGAAAAGTCCCAGGCGATGTAGAAAGAATTTGAAGAAGGGGAGAGCCCTTAATTATTTCCTTGTTGTACATTATGTTTCTATGGGATGAGAAAGCTAGTACATTGATGAACGAAATTGTTTTGACACCATAGTGATGATGGTTGTAATACTTTGAAAAAACGTTTGAGGACTGTTGTGTTGCACTCATGAAAACACTAAAGATAGTGGGATGAAGTACATATGGACATGCTGGGACATGTCTGGAAATATTTTATTAATTTAAAATGCTATGGTACTTCCATTTTAATTTACATGATGACTAATATGCCTATGGTGTATGTCATGTGTAGAAAGAAATAAGATTTGGAACTATTGAGAAAGACAATTGCCAATAATGAACAACCTCAAATAGAGAATGACCAGGAGAAGGCTGCGATCGAAATATTGTTGACGGGACTGTAAGGGTCCCCATAAAGCACTAGTGATGAGGTAAAAATAAGAAAGAGGGTGCTAGCAGCCAAGAACTGGTATAAAGATATTCATGCCTGTGTGGCACAAGGTATGAAGGGATTTGGTAAGAACCCCTTCCGAAATATTTTATTGTCTCATGTTATGCATGAAAACATGAAAGGCAGTGTATGCCTTGGATACCCAAGTAAGGTATGACTCAGGACGAAGAACCTGAATAATGGAGGTATGAACCTCTGGTAGTAAATACTGTTTGTAACCATTGGGAGAATTCATGAATCGATATGTCATGAATGCATTGACCAATTAAGGAGTGCTTAAAAGCATTCATGTGAAACTTTGAGTTCTAGTGTACCAATTCGGGGTTGTGATCGGTCCATAGCAGGAAGCATGGTCCTGTTGTAAGAATGAATGAAAACAAATAGGCCATGTGGTGGAGAGGTTGGTTAAGTTCCAACACACCATGGCCAAGAACCTATCATAAAGTGTGACAAACTTGAAATCAACGCGAGAATGCATTGGGTATGAATGTGGCCATGGATATTGGCACAATTGTTAAAACCCTTTTAAAATGTTGAATTACGTTTTGAAAAGTTGGTATGTTGAGATGAGACTAACAGTTGTTTGGCTGTGGAAAGAATGAATTGCAGGAAGCAAAGGGTCGTGGATATGGCAGTGAGGTAAGCCCATAGGAAGACCGATTTCCTGCTGAGCCAAACTGCAAGGAATGGCATTTCCTTTTTGAGAAAGTAATTTAATTGTTAAGTATGCACAATTCTGAAATTGTTGTGACGATGTTGTAAAGGTGCAATAAAATGTATATGCATGGAAAAGCTAACAAGTTGTTTGGCCGATTGAAGTTGAAAGTGCAGGAAGCAAAGGGGTCTTGGATATGGTAGCATTGTAAGCCCATAAGGAAGGCCAATTGTCTGCTGAGCCAAACTATTATGGGAAGGAAAGTTCCATAATTGTGAATCTGGTTCCTGTGCAGAACAAATATGAAAAAAAATCATGAGATTGGAAAATATGTGGGTGACAGATTTGCAATAAAATTCTGAAAGTTAGAATTCATAATGATGTCTCATAAATTTTTTATACCTGTGATACAGGTGAGGAGAAAAGATCTGTCCAGAAAGGAGCAGATGAAGGCTGTCAAAGTTGAAGATGATGAGAATGGCTACTACCGAGCTGTGAAAACCCCGTGATAAGTCATGATCGCCTGAAATAAATTATGTTGAGGTAACACAAGCCGGAGGGACGCCTCAGTAGAGAAAGTCTAAGGGACGCCTCGACTGTAAGATTTGATAGTGTCTCTAAAATTTTCCTATGTGAGAAAACCTCGACAAGGCAAGATGGATCGCCCAAGGGACTGTATAACAGTGAAGGGGATGCCTGAGCCTAGGCCTAGAGGGTGAGTGACCGCAAGGAAAAGGAGACTTTAATAATTCTTGTAAAATATTGGGATCATGCACACAGTGGGTAGTTTCCCGTGTGAAAAAACCTTGGAAAGGAAGATGAAATCATGATAGCTCTTGTAAACTATTGAATTGGAATCATGCACCCAATGGGTACATCAAGGAAAGAGATGAGCATGGATAACAAAACCACCATGTGGATACAGATCCAAAAACTCCACAGATAAGTATTGTGCTAAGATTATGAAATTGTCCTTTTGAATTTTGAACAAAAGTAAGATGTTTTTGCACAAAATTGTGATTAATGTGCTTGTT
This sequence comes from Picea engelmannii, assembly GCA_009831015.1. Taxonomy (NCBI): domain Eukaryota; kingdom Viridiplantae; phylum Streptophyta; class Pinopsida; order Pinales; family Pinaceae; genus Picea; species Picea engelmannii. The sequence goes on from ML782249.1 coordinate 721,254, forward strand.
GTCCAAGAATTATTGACGGCAGATGACAACGATTAAGATCATGAAAAAGGACCTAACCGAGGATGAAGGTCAATAATTTCGAAGTGGATGAATGAGAAAGGCATGACAGGTGCTTTGAGAAAGAACACCAAGGACGGTGTTCCTCTAAGGGAGAGGTAATTGTAACACCCTGTTTCCCCTAATTTGTAATTAATCATAAAATAGGAATTACCATGCTAATGCATGAGGAAAATGTAAATGTATTATTGTTTGAGTTGCAAATAACTGACTGTGGGGGTGAAGCCTTGAAATTAATGGACATGATATCACTAGAGGAAGAATGTGAGAACTATAAGAGGGGGTTAATATATCAAATGACCCCAAATCTCCCATGATAAGAATGACAAACCTCCTTCGAATTCCAACGAAAGGAAAACAATCAATGAAGAAAGAATAGTAGTTGAATCACCAACCACCCCCATGAATGGAAACATTCGCTGTCAGCCTGAAGTACTGCAGAGACCTGCATGCCTGAGTTTCCTTCTAATAGAAGGAACTATGATAGGTTAGCAAAACCTTCCTAGGTAAGAGGAACACGAACACGGGAGACAAGGAGATGGAAGCTCGCAATGGAGAGGTGTGAAGCTCTCCAGTGAATCACAAACAAAAGGTCATGAGCTTGATGTCAAAGAGCATATGAGAAACCTCACCGAGGCCACAACCAAGTGAGAAAGCTCTGAGTTGCAGAAAACAGGACCCGAACAGAAGCTGAAATAGAGAGAGAACCCTCGATAACTGTGAGAATTCCATGGTGATATCATGGCTTGGCACGGGGATGGCAAGAGTGCTAAGATTGAATGCCTCTGAGCCTATGGTTGGGTAGAAGGATGAACACCCACAGTCAATTGGTTGGTGGAAGCCTGTAATAGATAAGCGATTTCCCGCCCTATGTAATTTAGTTGTAATTGTGTATGCATTGGTTATACTGTGCATGCTTTCAGGAATGTGAATGAATGCTTAATGTATATACTGTATCCCTTATATTTTTGCTTGGTTGTATAATTAGACAAGTAAGGAATCATATGGTTCGGACATGACTGGTTCTCATAAATTATGGAGTTCTGTAGTGTCTTAAGCGAGAGCCACGAACTGTGAGCTCGTCGACCCTAGGCGCAATTTCATATACGACGGTTTACTCACTTAGTCGTTTTGAGTCACTTGGAGGACGATGCCTGTTAAGCTCAGGAGAGGTAGTGCTAATATGCACAGGCTCTCTGCGAGGCAAACCAAACCTAGAATCCTTTGACGAAGGAGCGTAATAGCTGTGCTGAAGGCTCTTCTAAGAGTCAAGTCCAGGAGAAAGAGCGCAAAGATATCAAGTCCTTCATATCTAACAAATCTCAGGAAGGATAGCGAGTTGAAAATACTGAAAGAGAGTACCCTTTCATTTGCTAGATGCATGGACAAGATCCTTTCGGAGGATCTAAGGTCTACCACGATCGTTAGATGGGAGGAAGGAACGTAGGCATTAATGCCTCGATCTCTTTCAGCCTTTGCAAGTAGCAAAGAAATCGGGACCATAGATCCCCAAGATCCATGAGAGTTACCTAGACCATCCATTTGTAGAGGACACGTGGTTGTCGATCGGCATTTCAGCACCCAAGAGACCAAAGGACAAGAACCCTTGTCTTCGCAAGTCATAAAATCCCAGCGTACGAAACCCCAATTTGGTTTAAGTGTGAATAAGTTTGAGAAAGTCGGGACTTGATCGTGGTCGTTGATCAGCCTGAAAAGATCACAATCGTTAATCATGGCTAAAGGTCATAGCCGTCCATCGGAAGGACACGTGGCTATCGGTTGGCTTTTCAGCACCCGGGAAACAAAAGGGTAAGAACCCTTGTCTTCACAAGTCGCGAAATCCAGGTACCCAAAACCCGATGTGTTCTATGGTAGAAAGGAGGGGTCCCGAAAGGATATAGACCGTCCATCGAAGGAGACGCATGGTGAGCGGTCAAGAGTTCGGGGAAATCTCTGAAATCCCGTGGACCATTGGATCCAAATCCTCGAGGATCATTGATCTCCTACACGAATCCCCATATTGAAACTTGGGGATTGGAGTGATAAGAGTTTTGGAGTCATTGCATCGTGAACTCCCAGTTCATGAAACTCCGAAAATATCCGGACTGTCGGATCCAAAACATCGAGAGTCATTGGATCTCGTACAAGAACTTGTGTATCGGGTTTCGGGGTTTGAAGAGTCAAACGAAGCGACCCTCTTTCATTTCAAACTCCCGGTTATCGAAATCCCAATATGGCCAGGACCATCGGATCATGGGGAGACTCACAGCCATAGATCTCCTCGAAGGTAAGATTTCAAGTTTGGGGGTTTGCAGGGTCGAAAGACTTGGCCCATTTGCATCGCTGAGTCACGAAAGGTGATCGATGCCTCTTGGCTTGGCTCATGGTCGTAACCCATGATCACATGGAGGTAGATAAGGGGAGATCTAGCCTTTTCTAGGCCCCAGTAGGACTTCGAGGATTCTGTTCCCCGAAGAAAAGAGGCGAAAAAATTATTTTTCCATAGTGGGTATGTGACAATGGGATTCGTAGAGAGAAGACAGTTCCATGAACACCACAAGAAAATGGTGTGTCAGAAAGGATGAACAAGACAATCATGGAGCATGCAAGGAGTATGAGATTGCATGTTGGTTTTCCCTTACAATTTTGGGTAGATGTTGTAGATATTGTTGTTTACTTAATCAAACGAGGACCTTCAAGCTCTTTGGATGGTAGAATTCCAGAGGAGGAATGGACAAGAAAAAAGGTAAACTATTCTTTTTTGAAAACTTTTGGTTGTGAAGCATTTGTCCATTTTGATAAAGAAAATAGAACAAAGCTTGAGGCAAAATCCAAGAAGTGTACCTTTATTGGATATGGTGTTAATGATTTTGGTTATCGC
>ML782249.1:735872-783459 GCA_009831015.1 Picea engelmannii
GTTTGTTTGGATGTGCAAAGAATGAATTGCAGGGAGGAAAGAGGTCTTGGATATGGCAGTGTTGTAAGCCCATAAGGAAGACCAATTTCCTGCTGAACCAAACCGCTATGGGAAGGAAAGTCCCATAATTATGAATCTGGTTCCTGTGTGGAACAAATATGGAAATACAATGTGGAACTGGAAACATGTAGGTGACATATTTACAATAAAATTTTGAATTTAAAAATTTATGATGTCTCATGAATTTATGTCTACCTTTAATATAGGTGAAAGGGAAAGATCTGTGAAGAAGTGAAGAGATGAGAAATGAAGCTCTCAGGTTCAAGGGAGAACTGTGAGAAAGAGTATAATCCGATCGCATGAAATAGAGACTGACTCAGGAGAAGGAGAGTAACCTTCGTCCCTTTCTATGATTTATTCGGGAGAAGGAGAGTAACCTTCATCCCTAACTATATATGTGCTAGGAGAAGGAGAGAAACCTTTGTCCCTATATATTATGGTACTGAGAGAAGGAGAGTAAGCTTCCTCCCTATCTATTACGGTACTGGATGAAGGAGAGTAACCTTCATCCCTATCTCTTACGGTATTGGGAGAAGGAGAGTAACCTTCATCTCTATCTATTATGGTATCGGGAGAAGGAGAGTAACCTTCATCCCTAACTTTAGCTGAGTTGGAAGGATGTCAAGTTGTAAAAGCATGAAAAATGGCTACTGTTGAGCCATGAGAACCACGTGGTAAGCCATGATCGCCTAGAATATGTTGTGTTGAGGTAACAAAAGTCGGAGGGACACCTTGTCATAGAAAGTCTGAGGGACACCTCGACTCTAAGACTCAATAGAGTCTCTGGAATTATTTTTGTGCGAGAAAACCTTAGCAAGGCAAGATGGATCACCCGAGGGACTGTATAGCAGAGAAGGGGATGCATGAGCCTGGGCCTGGAGGGTGAATGACCCCAAGGAAGAGGAGACCTTAATAGTTCTTGTAAACTATTGATTGGGATCATGCACATGATGGGTATTTCTTCCTGTGCGAGAAAACCTTGGCAAGGCAAGATGGATCACCTGAGGAACTGTATAACAGAGAAGGGGATGCCTGAGCCTAGGCCTGGAAGGTGAGTGACCACAAGGAAGATAAATCTTGATAGTTCTTGTAAACTATTTATGGGAATAATGCACCCAATGGGTATGTCAAGGAAAAACAATGAGCTGGGATAACAAACAACCATGTGGATACAAACCCACAAATTGCGCATATAATTATTGTGCTAAGATTAGAAAAACAATTCCTAGAAATTTGTATACAATGTTATCACATGAGACTATGATTAATATGCTTGTTGTCCAAGAATTATGGAAAGCGGGTGACAAATATTAAGGGTCTGAAACAGGACCTGATCGAGAAAGAAAGATCAATATTTCTGAAACAGCTGAATGGGAAAGTCTTGACAGGTGTTTTGAGGAATAACATTGAGGACGGTGTTTCTTTAAGGGGGAGGGTATTGTAACATCCCTAATTCCCCCAACTTGTAATTAATCATAAAATAGGATTACCATGCTAAGGCATGTGGACAGTGTAAATGTATTATTGTTTGAGTTGCCAATAGATGATTGTAGGGGTGAAGCCTTGAAAGTACTAGCCATGATATCACTAGAGGAAAGAATGTGAAAACTATAAGAGAGGGCTCATTATATCAAATAACAACAACTTTCCCTTGATGGGATTAATAAATATCCTTCGAATCCCAAGGAGAGAAAACAATTAATGAAGAAAGGACCAGTGGTTGAATTATCAATGACTCCCATGAATGGGATCATGGTTTAACTGCAAAATGTCAGCTCAAAGTACCACTGGGTATGACAGACCAAGCTAACCTGAGTTCCCTTCTGACAGAAGGAACGAGATGGGTTGAGAACCATACTGGGGAAAAGATATAATAAAAAATGGTAGGGAGAATGCGCAGAGCTCTCCAACAGATGAGGAATAGAAGGTCGTGAGCTTGATGTTGAGTGAGCATATGATAAACCTTTCCTAGGTCCATAACAAAGAAGGAAATCTTTGAAAGTTTGCAGAGAATAGAACCCGACCAGAAGCTGAAAAAGAGAAAGAATCCTTGAGAGCTGCTAGAGTTCCCTGGTGATATCATGTCTTGGCACAGGGGTGGACATAGTGTTAAGAATGAATGCCTCTGAGCCTATGGTTGGGTGGAAGGACGAACACCCACAGTCAGTTAATTGGCTACCACCTGTAATATATAAGTAATCACATATCTTGTGTATTTAAGTGGTACTATGAATTAAAGTTGGATATCCTATGAATTTTGAAGGGATGGATATGTTTTCTTAATGATTCAAGTATCAAAAAGGAATATCCTTTCGTTTGGAAGACGAATGGACGAGACCTTTCGGGAGGATCCAAAGTTTGTCACGATTGCTAGATTGGAAGAAGGAGTGTAGGCATTAATGCCTAGACTCCTTCAGTCTTCACAAGATCGACGAATGTTGGTAATCATCGTGAAGGGGATGGATCCTTTGAAACCCGAAGTCGCGATGTGATATAGACCACATATCCAAGGATCTATCGGGACCCACCTTGACCATCAGATTTGTGAGTTCAGAGTTTGTGCGACAGGAAAATCATGCGTTGGTGCGACTAAACCTCTTAAACCCGAAGTCGTGATGCGATCTAGACCGTAGATCCAAGGATATGTCAAAACCCACCTTGACCGTTGGATTTGTGAGTGTGGAGTTCACGTGATGGGAGAATCATGCGTTGGTGTGATTAAACTTTTGAAACCCAAAGTTGGTATGTGATATGGACTGTTGGATCGAGGAAGGTTGTGGACCGTTGATCCGACACAAGCAAATTAACACAAGGAGTACGTGAGAATTCAAAATTCCCTAAGGACCAAGCTCAGAAGAAACTATCACTTTTCAGAAGCACAGATGAGGTCTAAGAGGTGAACTTGTTTCCAGTTCGTAAGCTCAGGAGGGAAGTGGAAGTCGAGACCCATACATTAGGGCTCGCAGGAACTAAATCGAAGGTCGAGACCTTCGAAACATCTGAAATCTTCCAAGTCATGGAAGAAAGAGAAATCCCAGGAGGAGGAGTAACAGTGACCGTTGGATCGAGCATTGTGAAAGATCTGGACCGCTGGGATCCAAGTCCAGACAATTAGAAGAGCACACAGGAGGAGATCATATCTAGGCCTTCAGATCTAAGTGTAAGGACTAACAGTCATTGGATCCCAAGGAAAGTGCATGAGGCCTAACCATTTGAAATTGCACAGGAGAGTGGACTTGCGAAGTTCCGAAGTGCTGAAGTCAATTGGAACTGTCCAATGTCAGGGTTGATATGTGGCGTAAGATCCACAAGTTTGGAGGTTTGTGGACAAGGAGGAGGACAAACAACCGAAGTAAATCATGGTCGTTGATCGTCAGGGGGATACGTGTCAGGAGATCGTGTATTTCGAGTAAAATCACTCTAGAGAATTGGGTGCATAAGAGTTGAAACTCCCGAAGCCTGGAGAGCTGGAGAGCTGGAGAGCCGAAGCGTCGAAGTGCCAAAGGCCTAGAGCACTAAAGCACCGAAGGGCCAAAGAGTCGAAGATTCAAAGGTCTCTGAACTGTTAGATCCAGAGACACATGTGACATAGATTGAAAGCTTTGGGTAAATTGCATTGGAGTTTCAGTTGAGAATTGAGATTCCTGAACCTCGAAGACCTGAAGTGAATCTGGACCACCAGATCTAGAGGGATGTGTGGTGATGAATCATGGACTCCGGAGAAATATGTTCGAGAGTTTTCAGTTGAGATTTGAGACTCTCGAAGTCTAGAGAGCCGGAGAGCCGAAGTAAATCTCAAGCGCCTGATCATCTGAAGAAGATCTCAGTCATCAGATCATCTGAAGTAAATCTCAAGCGTCGAATCGTCCGAGGTGAGTATAGACCGTTTGATCCAGACGATATGTGGTGTAGATCGGTGGATTTCGGGAAAAGTCATGAAGTAATTCATAGCCATCAGATCAAGAGGAAAGGTGGCATAAATCTATAGATTTTGGGTAAATACCCAAAGCAAGCCTCAACTATCCGATTCAAGTGGAAATTCCTGCAATTATGTTTTGCGTGGGGTTATCACCCAAGGTCACCTCAAGGAGGGGCTTATCATAAAAGGGGCTAGATTCCAAACTCATAGATATCCCAAGCACGAAGGGAAGGTCATAGGTACCATTATATCTGCACCTGGAAGTCGAAAGGGTCTGCGTTTAATTACAGAGAGGGACCATCAGGGTCTCAGAGATTCATTGTCTTTAGAATCAGAGATCCTTGACCGGGAGGTCGGACTGGTTCCCCGGCTTCCCAAATTAGAAACCATGGATGGAGAATCTGTCCTTTAAGAAAAGAGAAAATTTTTATGCCTCGCTGTGGGTGTGTTACATATCTTATAAAACACTCATTTATTAATAAACACTTATATTATCGCAATAAACTATGAATCAATAGATTAATTATCACTATTGCTTATTATTTGAGTTAAATAAATACCTGCCCACAATGAATTGGTAGAACATAAGGCTCCTTATCCTCTGATAGGAACCTCGAGGAAACTATAGAAAAAAATCCACTATGGGTATCATGTCTTCGTGTCCTCTCAAATGCTTCATACCATCTACACATAAAAATAAAACATTTAAAAGAGCGGTAATCCAACTCAATAATTTATTGGATTTTTCCAACATATTATAGATTCCCTTCAATAATATTATTATCTTTTGAGCTTGCTTGACTGGATTTCTTGAAATCAACCATGATGCCACAATCAAAGGATCGTCTCTTTACATATACACTTTATACATGATAATGTCATCCATATGCCCACATTGCAAGATATTTCCTTGCATGTGAAAAACCATTTGTTTCACTGAAAACAAATATAATGACGAATATTAAAAGAGTTAATAGTGTCAAAACTATAAGGAAACAACATTTTGTAAAATTCCAATAGTACCTTTCTTTCACATCCTCTACACATGTTGATTTCATATTTTTTTATGTTTGAATATATACATGCATCTTCTATTTGATTTTGAATTTGTTCAGTATCCCATTCTAGAGTGCAATCTTTGCCCCATTCCCCAAGCAGATCACTGGGAAGTGGAGTGTTCCTTGGGTTGGATCTCTTAAATTGTCTCCTTGATTCTAACACTTCTTCTCTCTTTTTATCATACAAATCAATCCATTTTTTCATAAATCTCATGTGGTACATAATGAACTTGTTGAGTATTTCACTTTTGTCTACACCTATTACATGTCAACATGTTTATTTCAAACTCCAAATGTTATTCAGTTAATTTGACAAATAAATTACAGAGCAAATTAATGATTGCAAGGAAAACAACCACATTAATGATAATGAATTTACTTACTAATTTCTACTTGAACACCATTAGATTGTGGTTTTTCTCCATCAATAATATATGATGTTTTTTCTTCATCCCAGAAGCTTGGCCCATATTCAAAATCCTTACCAAGGAATTGACATAGGAAGAAAAATTCTTCATTCAATACATACCCTTCAGCCATACAACCCTCTAGATGTGCCTTTTGTCGAACATATCATTTTAGAGTTTTCATATACCTCTCAAATAAAAAAATCCACCTCGTTGATATGACACCCGCCAATTCAATGTCATTGACTAGGTGTATAAGTAAATGGACTTGTAGGTCCATGAAACTTGTAGGGAGGTCCTTCTCAAATACACATACAATTTATGCAATTTCCTTCTTCCATTTTGGTACTTCACATTCATGGATCTCTTTGGATGTTACCCACCTAATATAAGAATAGTAAATTAGTATGAACCTTTAATGGAAAATTAAAATGGAATATAATATCTCTATGTCTCTCATAGATGAACATTTCATACCACATACCTTGTAAATGCTGACAATCAACTTATGGCATTCCTTAAGTCAACGGTAAGACATGAATCCCCCCTAATTTCCAATGGCATGTTTCAAACACATTCTTCAGAGGCCATTAGTAATTTTTCACACAACAAAATATCAAAATATATTTAGTACTAAATCAATGTTACCAGTAAAACTTAAATGATGATATATAATACCTTCAGAAAATTATGAAAATCGTGTGATATTCACATCAACTGTAAAACCTTTATCCAATGACGACCCATAGCTAGTAGGTGTCCTTATTGAATGGATGGCATTTTTTAGTTAGTTTAGCTCTCATTTTTTTCAAAATCCATGGAGCTTCTGCATATGTTTCATTTTCCCTGTTTGGCCACAAATATCTTCTATCAAATTTGGTACGCGAAAGACCAATATCTCTCCTCAAAGAAGAGGTGTCCTTCTGTTTTCTTGATATTTGTTGAAATATAGAATCTGGGACATTTTTGAAGATGTTCATCGGATCTAATAGGTGAGACATTAATAGATCCTTTAAGTAAGGGAGCTCATAAAATATGGATTTACTTTTCATTCCTTCTGGCATATTAACTGCAACGTGTTCTAGTTCTTCAATTAAATCACCCCGATCAAAAAAAAACTCCCAACCTTTCAATTCAACATCTTCATAGTTCTTATTCCAATTACCTGGACCCATAATCATGGGAGGGCCTCTATTTTCAACTTTTCCGTCAAATTGATTCTTTAGACGATTTCTAAACTTATTATCTGTTGGTAGAAAAACCCTGTTGTTTGCGTAAATAAATTTATGTAGATCTTTAGAACACCTCCCTTGAAATTGATCTGCACATCTTGGACATGAAAATATCCCCTTTGTTTGAATCCCTGCAATTCAATAAGTAATGTTAATAGCATCATAATAATAGTATAAATTGAGTATGAAAGTTGGGACGAAAATAAATTATGAGTGTGAATACGTAAATATTTTATCTTACCAAAACAGACACCAAGTCATGGGAAATCATGAATAATCCAACATAGCACACCATACAACATGAAGGACCTGTTTGATGGAGTATGTGATATGTCATACATTCTTATGCCTTTCCATAGTAGTTTCATCTCATCAATAAAAGGCGCAATATAAACATCCATATTTTTAACTTGATGTTTTCTTGGAACAATGAGACTCAGCATAAGGTGCTCATTTCTAACACTCATCCATGGGGGAATATTGTATATTATCAATCCAACTAGCTAAACACTATAATTTGAGTTGAGGAAAGAGAATGGGTGCACTCCATCAATTGCAAGACCAAACCTAATACTATGTGGTTCATCTTTGAATTTACTTGGCCATTTTTCCTCTATGTGTTTCATTGCTTTGGAGTAAGCCGAAATTCGCATGAATCCATATTTACTCATGTTCTTTGCATGCCAGTCCATCAATTGTGTAAGTGACTTGCCACAAAACATTCATTGAATTCTAGGTATAATTGGCATGTGACGTAAAAACGTTTTTGAAATTGTAGGACCTTGTACATCTGTACGATATTTGTTCTCTTTGCATACAAGACATTCTACCTTGTTTTGATATTCATCTCTGTATAAAATGAAATCATTTTAACATGAATGAATTTTCTTATATTCAATCCCCAACTCATCCAACAATTGGCGTGCTTCTCTGAAAGTTGGTGGAAACACATTCTCTTCAAGGAATATTTTAGTTTTTAGTGCCCTTTAAAATTGCCAGAGATTAAATCAATTAAATGTTTGACTTATGATGAACATGTTTGATATGTCAATCTATACTACTATTTTTTATATACAATATATGTTTTATAACATCTCATTAAGGAAATATAAACATAGTTGATGAATGTTTACAAATTACATACACCAATTGACAATGCAAAGTAAAAAATACATTTCAACTCACTTCAATAGGGTAGTGAATCCTTTGTTTGACCAACCAAATAGTGATTTCATTTCTAATAATATCAATGTGCATGCAAGTTTTGAGGTTCTACTTGCACCCGATATGAACACGGGTGTCTTCGCATCTTTCTTGATTGAGTATTTCGGGTTGTTATCATAAATATTACATTGGTGGTAATTACCCATACTATCATCATTACTGCCAACCATATGATCATTATCATCATGATTGTTTCCATCTCCAAAGAAAACTATAAGCATTTCATTCAATCCTTCTTCATGCACTGCATTTTCACTATCATCGTCATCATCATTAAAGCTATGTGGCATGGCATCATTGTATGCTAATCTCATCAGCTCTTCAAACTTATCAGCTGGTAATATTCTCTTCAATGTTGTTATTTTCGCCCTGGTATGGTTAAAAGGATGGTTTTGATCATCCCATCCAAATCTTAATAACCTAGTTTGATCTTGGGTATTAATAAGTGTGTCAACAATGTCTTCTACCTATCAACATACACAAACATTATTTAATCTTTGGCAAGAATTGGACAAATCATAATTGTATCAATTTCAAAGAAATATAATCAAATATATTGTATTAACCAATAAGAATATAGAATGTATGAACATATATACATAAATTGAATAGCAAAATATTATTTTATATACTACTTTTATACAATAATTTAAAATAAAACACAATTTTGACAACATAGTGTATAAAATGTCAATTCACACTCATTGATTGTTCTTTGGTTTTCTTCCCTTACGAACATCCTTAGGGTGACCCAGTTCTTCCCTTTTCTTTCGTGCAAGAGTTCGTTTTAAGAAGGGATAATTAATCAATAATTCATCCCCAATGGTAAGGTCCATAATAGCCTCAACCATTATCAATCTATCAACCTCTCTTTTCATATCTCCATCTTTATCATTTATAACTTCAACAAATTGACAATTTAGTCTTACATTAGGGTCCCTTCCCTTACTATTGTTTATAAAACCTGCAATATTTTTGTATGTGTATGCACATCCATCTATATACATAAGATGACCTCTATGAATTTCTTTTCCACTTTCCAATTGGAGATAATGTGTATACATATTCGAGTTTAGACCATATGATGACATGCTAGGTTTATATTTTGCTAGCCTTTTCCATTCACCATTGTAATATGATGGACCATAATATGACATTAATATTCTAGTGGTTTGTTGTGAGTTGTTTCTATTTTTAGATCCCATATGGACATTTTGGACAATAAAGAGGCCTAGATTTTCTCCATGAATATTGGAGGGGCATATCATGTAGTTGTATCCCCAAAATCGAAACACCTCATACACTCTAGGTAGTTGTTGATCACTGGGCCAATCACAATATAATAGACAATCAAATGTCTCTTTGTAAATTGATCCCAAACTTAGGGGCAATTCATCATCTCCATCACATTCATTCTCATAGGGTATGAAGTCCACCTTCCCCTTGTCTTTAAACAAATTATGCATCTTTAAAGCGGTTCTTGTTCTGTTACTTGTTTTCATCAAATCCTCATCTTTAGAGCTAGTATATGTGCACATATTTTTGTTAGATGTATCATCTAATAAATGATCATCTCCCTCTAGGCTAGAAGTCGGTGATCCAGGAAACTTTAAACCAAGAACTTTATCTTGCAAGTATTCATTAAGAAAAAAAATAATTATATAAATAATATAAAACAATGTTTAAAAGAAGTATACATATTATTTATATCGAATTGAAAAATTCCTTACCACAATTCCAATTGGATTTGAATCGATTGTAGGTAGCGTACTACCCACTGGAAGCTCATCATCTATGTAATGTCTTTGTACAATCGCTCATTTGAATTGTTTCTTTCCACAACATACAAAACATCCACAAACAACAATTTTCTCAAAGTATTTATCCCATGTACTATAGTCTAGACCAACCTCTTGTTTAGTGCAATCATTTGTTGTGTCTACATGATCCATTGTCATATCCTCTTCCACCCACTATCCTCTATGTGATTTAATAGTTTTAGATCCACGTCCATGTACATATCTTTTTATTTTTCTAGTTGAATGCTCAAGCTCTACATTTGCTCCAATCTCCATCTAAAATAATCAACAACATGCATTAATTTCTGACAAGATTGGATAATACACTATAAAATTTAATAATTTTGTGAAAAAACATGGACGTTTCACAAAATTCCATCGGATTAATTTTTCCTAAGTTAAGTCAAAATTAGAGTACCTGATGTTTTGCGTCATTCATTGTGTCCTCATTTGATATGACAAAATCTATTGTCATGGCCTCATCTGGCTCCTATAATATACAACATAGTCAATAATGTTTAGTACACCAATTATAGTATTTCGACAAATATGTTACGCAACAAAAAACCTCACCTTAGTCACATTTTTGACATATTGATATCATGTTTTGGAGTTGAAAAAAAAACAATTTTACGACCCTAGGTATTTACATCGAGCCAAAATTTCAACAAGAAAAGTATCCAACATCCCTATCCCACATGGCCATCCTATTTTTTAAACGTTTCCCTTGATTGTAGAATCACATTTAATCACCATTCTTGTGCATTTTCAACCAATAAGTTTGAGTTCAAAGGCTATTGGAGAAATTTCTTTTTTCGGCACACTAGTTCAGTGGGATTTAACTGACTATTTTTATTTTACACTTTCTAATCTTAGACCATCACTATTATGCATGCATTCATAATTATAGGATGTCATTGCCTATATGAGTGAATATCACTCACTCATTGATAAAAACATATTATGCATTGATTTTCATTCTTCATTGTGTATCTCTCTTCCTTTTCTTGATAACCTTTGGTTGTGTATGCTTCAGCTAGATCTCCTGTGTAGGTTTCCATGAAACACTGGCATGGTATCAGAGCTACACTACTTCAAGCAAGCCAGACAAGCCAAAGAATAAGGAAAATCGAAGTTTCGGCGAGCTAAATCCGTGGTCATATCTTTTAGCAATGATTTATCCAAAAATATTAAGTTTTGGAGGAAACAACCTACATGAGAAGTAAATCGATCCATTCTGCAAGTGGGTTTTCAACCGTTTGGATAGATTCCTCACTGTTTTCTCGGAAAGTAAGCCAGAATATAGCCTCCTAAAACTAATATGAATCCATGGTTGTACCTTTCTATAGTGATTGCTCCCAAAAATATTAAGTTTTTGAGGAAATGACCCACGTGAGAAGTAAATTGACCTATTTCGCAAGTGGGTTTTCAACCGTTTGGCGAGATTCTTCATCATTTCCTCAGAAAGTAAGCTAGAAGATAGCCTCCTGAAACTGATACAAATATGTGGTCGTACCTTTCTATAATGATTCCTCACAAAATATTAAGTTTTTTAGAAAACGGCTCGCATGGGAAGTAAATAGGCCCATTCTACAAGTGGGTTTTCAACTGTTTGGCGAGATTCCTCACCGTTTGATTAGAATGCAAGTTGGAATATCATCTCTTGAAACTGATACGAATTTTCACTTAAAATTCCCTTTCTGCCACGATTTCTTAATTTTTCACTTACAAATTGAGAGTAAATTTTTAGGGGTTCTTAGAAACAATGAGAGAGATGAATAGGACAACTATTATACAGTCAAACTTGGTGGTAATCCTCACACCATGCAATTATTTTGATTGGAAGCCCAAGGCAGAATTCCAACTCAGAAGGAAAGGACTGTATAATTTGACGATGGCGACAGAAACATAACCTACATCAACGATTGAGAAGATGAGATGGGCAGACCGTAAGGATGAGGCCACAAGACTACTTCTTAAGTTAATCTACACTGATCTATGTTTCATGTTGTCACATGCAAGAGTCCAAACGAGATCTGGACCATCTTGGAAGGACTCTTTGGAAAGCAGGATGAGATGCAAGGTCATATGCTTGAGGTAGAGTTGAATACCTTAGACCCTATAAGTTTTGATAATATAGAAGATTTCTTTACTAAATTTAAATCTTTGATTTTGAGCTTGGGTGAATGTGGTATTGACAATTCTACACAAGAGAAACAACTTATTCTAACAATCTTGGCCAAGCTAGGACCAGAATACGTTGTATATGTCTCCAATTTCCATTCTAGCAGATGTTTTTTTAGAACAAATTGGAAACTGCCTACGTTGGCTCGGTTCATTGAGTCTCTTACACAATAGCAGACAAAACTCATACATATGGGCCTCATGAAAGATCTCAAAGCCCATGCATGATGGAAAAGGGTCATCCAAACAGGATGGGAAGGAGGGATATTCCAAACCCTTCAACGATTCTTCAGGTTCCAAAGACTCTTCATATTCTAATAAGAAGAAGAAGGGAAAGCAGTTTACTTACTGCAATAAATCGAATCATGAAGAATCCACATGCATGAAGAAACAGATTGATCTTATGACATAGGTATTTCAGCAGAACAACCTTGGAAACTTCATTCCAGAGGGAGTCAAGAAGCAGAAGGAAGAAGATCTTGCTCCTAAGAAAGGTAATCATCATGATCTGGTTGCAATTAATTCCTCATCTAATTCATGGATTATAGATTCTGGTGCATCCCATCATATGGCAGCGACAGGGGAAGTTTTCTCTTCTTTGAGTCCATGCTCAAGACCCCCTATTCTCATGGGGGATGATACTCCAATAACAGTAGCAGTAGCAGGAGAAGGGAGAGTGGAACTCCATAATGGTAGTTTTGAGAATGTTTTACATGTTCCAAATATTTATATGAATCTTCTCTCAGTTTATCAGATCACTCAGAAAGGTAAAAAGGTTGAATTTACATCAGATTCAGTTTCAGTAATTGACATGCATGACAATTCCATCATTGCAATTGGTGAGGTGGATCACAAGTCAAGGTTGTATAAATTCACTAAGTTTTCTGACGATGACTCATCTATTCTACTTACACATAAGGAGAGTACTTTTCATGCACCTCTAGTGCAACATGCATATACTCTTGTGCTTCCATCAATTTCAGACATCAGAGATGATTCCATACACTTAGATACATGAAAATAATTAGGTAGTACATCCAAATAAGAAGCTAGTTTTGAAGCTTCAACATATGCCCAAGAAGGCATAGACCACACTTCTACCAGTAGGAAACCTTGCAAGGAATCCATTGGATTCGAGGAGGACTCGATCTCAGCACGAGTAGTCTTCTCATGTATTTTCAGTTTCAGACTCTGCGATGCCCATGCATTTCTATATGGTTCAATCTACTGATATGAAGAACTACAATAAGGCCGTGGGAAATCCATTATGGCAAGCAACCATGCAGGAGGAGCATGACTCTCTCCTAGAGAATCATACTTGGCATCTGGTTCCACTTCCACCAGAAATGAATGTTTTTCAGGTGCAGATGGGTCCACATGATCAAGAGGTACAAGGCCCGACAGGTTGCCAAAGGACTTCATCAGATCCATAAATATTTCTACATCTTCACGAAGACTTTCAGTGAGCAGAAGTTCTAGACTTTGCGGGATTGTCTTGCAGTGAAGAACACAGTTGCCTAGCAACTGCCATTTTCTTCTTTTGATACATTATCTTTTGAGGGGGGGTTTTGTTCACACGTGGTTTTCCCTCTTTCCTCATTTTTATTCAGTGTTCATTGGTTTCATTGTACATGATTACCTAAAATGGCTTAGTAGCCGAGACTCATTTTTTACTCCATAGTAATGTTCAGGGGGGCTGTTGGAGAAATTTCTATTTTCGGCACACTAGTTCAGTGGGAGTTAACTGAATAGTTCTATTTTAGACTTTCTAATCTTATACCATCACTATTATGCATGCATTCCTAATTATAGGATGTCATTGCCTATATGAGTGAATATCACTCACTCATTGATAAGATCATAATATGAATTGATTCTCATTCTTCATTGTATGCCTCTCTTCCTTTTCTTGATAAGATTTGTTTGTGTATGCTTTAGCTAGATCTCCTATGCAGATTTCCATGAAACACTGACAAAGGCCACATGGAAAAAAATGACTTTATCTCTTCTATGTTGTAGCATTTGTGAATTCATAAAGACCTTCCTCCTTTGGTTGAGGATGCTTTTTATTCTCACCTTTATTGTATATGCAGATTATTTGTCATATCATCTTCCACCCACTTTCCTCTCTGCAATTTAGTAGGTCTATGCCATCCATGTCCTCTTTCCATGGTCTCCTCTGGATCCTGTTACACAACAATGACAATAATTTTTAGCACACCAATCAAATCCATTATCATCTAATAAGTTAGGGAAAATAGGGCCACAAGTCAAAATTAGCTTGGGATCAAACACCAGTACCATACCAATACCAATACCAATACCATACCATTGCATACCAATACCAATACCAATACCAATACCAATACCATACCATTGCATACCAATACCAATACCAATACCAATACCAATACCAATATGCATTGCCAATACCAATACCAATACCAATATGCATTACCAATACCAATACCAATATGCATTGCCAATACCAATACCAATACCATTGTGTACCAATACCATTGCATACCAATATCAATACCATTGCATACCAATACAAATACCAATACCAATACCATACCATACCAATACCAATACCAACACCAATACTATACCAATACCATACCATACCAATATCAATACCATACCATACCATACCAATACCAATACCATATCAATACCAATACCATACTATACCATACCATACCAATACCAATACCATACCATACCATACCATACCATATATAATTACACCTAAAAAGAAGGTTGAATTCAATAGGGGCGATAAAAATTGCTACATCTTTGCTACATTTTTGCTCAACCAACCATGGATAACTAAATGATGGAAAGGTACCAAAATATCAATATCTAGTTCAAATCCACGCATCTATGAAACATCAATTCAAAAATATTATTAGATTTATCAAGAGTAATTAAAATCATGGAAGTGTTTGTATCCTCAAAATACTAAACAAGAATCCATGTGGTTGAAAAATAAATGATCACAAGAGTGGTCCAAGGTATCATTGTCAAGTGCGATATGTGGTGCTAGTAGGAAAGAATCAAAGATATTTCTAGAGGAGTTGGAGTCTAAGGGCATGCTAGTGGAGTGGGTAGCTTATGTAGGAAGTCAATAGGGGAACTAAAGTGGAGAATACCAATATCATACAAATATCATACCAATATTAATACCATATCATACCAATACCATACCATACCATACCATACCATACCATACCATACAGGTTAGCACCATGATTTTTACAGGTTAGAGTCAATCCTATATGAGTCGCAATTCGTGTGTTGAAGTGTGTGAAGTCAGGTACTAAATAACGAACGGGTTGAAATCAGCAAGTGGCGGGTCTGGCCCTTGGAGTTGGGAAAGGGCATCATAATTAGTCATGTGGGAATTTTAAAGGTCCCTTTCCAAAAAGGTCGAGTCCTATCAGAAAGAGGGAATTTACGTGCCAAAGGTCGAGGAAAGTTGTTGCAATAAAGGTCATGTCGACGGATATAACGACCATCATCACCTAATTATGAAGATGAAAAGGTCAAGAAATTACAATGCTCATATCACGTATACTCTGCAACTCTTATCACCTTTACTTTGCACACTTTAGGGTGTACCCTTCACACGAGTTTGTTGCGCAAATCTTCAAACTGCTTCCAAACTTCTCGTCACCATGGATTTATCGTCCTCTGCCATGATTTCATCCCTTTCCCGTTCAAGTATGAAAACTGGTCACCTTGCATGCTTCTCCTTTACCTTCTGAATTTGTGCATTGTTTGTAGTCTTTTCTGCAAGTCCTGGGTCCTTTCGCTATGGGAAAGATGATTTCCATCGTTGGTATTGTGAGTTTGTTCATTCAAGCCACCACGTCTACTTCATTTTCAGTCATTGTTTGGAGCCTGTTGGAGTTCCCTGCAAGCTAGTGTGCCAGATGTTATTTCTTCTCGCTGTCAGCCTCTCTTCTTTGGATTTTCTTCCTGTCGCACTGAATTTTTTTCCACATCTAGATTCTTTGTCTCGCAACTAGTCTCTCAGTGCCTTGCCACCACTCTAGAATTTTACATCGTGCTTCCCTACTGCGATGAGCCTACCGTTGTTTTTTATCGCTGCGTCGATCTCCTTTCGTGCCGAAGTTTTCCATCTCACCTTGCGGCCGCGCAATGGACTTCTAGGGTTAATTCTGCCTACCACGCAAAATTTCTATCACTAATGTTCCAACAGATATCTGCAAAGTATATCATTCACATCTGTTGCACAGAGAGGGTGTTATTGTTCATTACTATGCACACGAAACAAATACACGTTTCCATCATGGAAACATCCCAAGGCATAAAAAAGAAGGTGCGAAGCGGCAGGGTCATGAGGTCCGAGCCTCAGAACCTGGTATTGATCAACGAAGATTCAAATATCAGGGCATAATTTGAACAGGCTAGATGTATGTGCTATTGTGAGAAGATCAAAGGATACAACATGGAGCTAGATGAACAGTTCGCTCTCAGGTTTTATGGGTTCCGCACGACCATTGCGGGAATCACATTCTAGGTGACGGAGGAAACTATGTCAACTGTGAAGGATATCCCTTCGCGTGGTGAAAAGTGGTCTAAAGACATTCCTCTAGGCGTATTATGCTATGAATACTTTATCAAGCCAAACTACATGAATGGGAAAATCAGAGCGGGCGTTCTGAGTCAGTATCTCCAGGAGCCTTTCCAAAATCTCCTAAAGGTGATTAGAAGGTATTTCACATGTGAAGGAAGGTTTGATAGAGTATACCCATATCACATCAGGATTTTGATGCACTTCATAAGGAAAAGGCCTTTAAACTTACCTTTCTTCTTACATCAAAGCCTGGAAATGATGGCAGACAACGTCCAGGCCAAAGCTGACCAACCAAAGAATAATTTATTCCATCTGTCATTGATTAAGATGTTGGTAGTCGAGGAATTGAGACAGTTGGACAAAGACTGGGATTCATTTATAATTTCAGTCGACATTTCAGGGACCCCAAAGGATACTTCCCCCTATCTGCAAGGAAAAAAAAACTTCACAACACATGGGAAAGAATGGAAGAGGACATAGGAAGAGGAAAGGCAGTATAATTCTTGTCATCTCCATAGCCAACACCCCGGAGAAGAGGCAGGTCAAGGTTGATCAAGAAGTCTGAAGAAACCCAAGCTCCCAGCGAACCGTGCGCCCAGTCTGCTACTGAGAAGTTACTCATGCACGTTGTTTGTCTTGAACCTATTGAAGGTTCAAGCAGGGGAATTAGTGAAAGATGGAGAAGGTCAGACACTCAAGCATGGAGGTTCAGGATTTGTCACAACAACTGGAGCAAGCACAACTCACTATTGTCGAATTATCACAACTCGTTATTGTCGAATTATATCAGGAGAACAAAGACTTGAGAAAAAAGTTGGTAGAGAAGACTATTGAAGCGATGGCGTCACAGAGCTGAGTAGGGAATGAAAATTGGCTCAAAAGACAACTCAGGGAGGCACAAGATGAAATCATCTAGCTGCATGAGAAATAAAGAAAGTTAGAGGAAATAATCACAGAACACTTCAAAAAATGTGGATTGACCATGGATAACGTCCACACAACTCTTTCCAGTGCTCAAGAAAAGATGAAAGGGAATCTAGTCTTGTGGAGACAAGTGAAGAATATGAACAGACGAAACTAGTCTCTGAGGAAGATACTCAAAGTATTAAGGTTGCAGGTAAGGACATTGGCATGATTGACATGACCCCATTTTGTCTTTTTGAACATGGCACAAAATCTTTCTCCCCGCATGTCATGTTTCCTTCCTAGAAACAAAGGATTCTGACGGGGCATCTGCGTGGTAAATATTCGTCGTGCAGATGATGTAAATCCACCTATCGAGGAGGACAAGTGTAAGAGAAAGGCATAACAATTTTTCAGGAGATGCATGGTTCCCCGACTATCGTTTCCACCTAGACTGCATGAGTGACAGCCAACATAAATCCTCCACAACAACTCGCCATGCGTATACTACAGCCAGTGATCTCGCAGTTGTAACTAGAGTCCATTGTACAAGGTGGAAGATTTGTTGACAGTGCACTCGATCACTCGGGCACCTCGCAAAAGAAACACCAATGCATCACAACCTGAAGATAGAATCATACTCATAACTAAATGATGACGACGAAGACGCCATTTATGTTATGAGTAGGGGCAATTGGATTTCTATTTTTAGTAAACTCTATTCGAAAGGGCATCTGGCAAGGAGTAATCGAAACCGAAATTCTAGGAGGAATAGTTTGAGGCATAGTATCCCAAGGGGCGTATTTTTTTCTATATATTATATCTTTTCGATGTAAGTCAGGTTTGCAAAGTAGTGTAGACAAGGGACTCTCGAATGTAATCTTTGAACCCGATTGGAATATAATGTAGAAGTCTTGAAGCTTTGGAGAAAATATTCTAATGGTGGTGGTTTGATGTATTGTGATCCTATCTATGTATGCACTTCGTGTTTTCTATATATTAATTTTTTTCCTTATGTTTAAATTGGAACGTTTAATAAGTATTAAATTCTTTGCGCGATGATTTAGACTTCTCCATTTAAACTCTGTGTTTTCTTCCAGCAAGTTAGAATTCATCTTCAATGATTCTTTGAATTGCTCTGTGTGATTTTTATTTCTCTACACACACAACGACATTTGGACTGAAATACCATCGCCTACTTAGCCTTTATCCTCTCAAAGTTTCACTTACCAAGTCATTGATTTCTCTTGTTTTCAGGAGGTTGACTCCATAGCCCACAGTTTTGTATTTCCTTGCCAGTGAAGACAAAAACAATTCCCAAACACATAAATCTAGCCGACAATTCAAAGTCATTATATATTAGAGTCTAAGTGTCAAAGAGAGAGCCCTCTCTAGGCTAGAAATGTTAGTTTTCAGTCTCAAAGTTGGTCTACAGGTTACCTCTATCATTTGTTTTCTCAGCCAAACAAATTTATAGAGTGTTAACATCTTGGCGTCGTTGTTGGGGACGAAATTGAAAAACTTTCCACGGGAAAGACTAAAACTGTAGGTTTGACCCTTGAGGGAAACAGTGGGTCAGACATCTATATTGATTGAAGCCTTCTTACCATGGCGAATCCAACAAGTAATACCATTAGCATAGAGTAGTCAGAATCAAAAATCCTGGCTCCAAAGAAAGTTTATACCAGAGCGAACCCTGATCCAGAACCTGCAGTGCCCGTGTGTGATCCTGAAAAAATTCCACGCAAAGCAAATGAACAGATACCAAACCCGTTGATCTGGATTTTTTTAGCAGAATGAAATGAATATAGATTATATTCTTAACACAAAACAACATAGATATAGTAAAAATGGTTTTCTATTCAATAATGAAATAAGTTGAAACTATAAAATGCAACGGAAACAAGCTTGTTGGAATGGTGGTGGCTTATCTCTGAGAAGAGATGTGATGGATGCACTCATTCACAAGAAGATAAATACAATGAGGCTCTGAAGGAATCTTATAATAAACAAGAATGCCAAAAACCCTATACATCCAAAAACTTAACCCTAGGATATGAAGCACCAAAATTCATGTGGGCCTCATTTGGGTAAGTTAATACATTAACTTCTCAGGGTCGTAACTTTTGCATACGATATTCGTTTTAGGCGTATGATAGCCCATTGGAAAGGTATCGTAAAGGAGATTCATTTTGGGGCCTTAGATATTACTTTGGACATCATTGAGTTGGGACGATCCCAAAAAACCTTCATTTAGGCCCTCAAAATGGCCCCAGAAGTGAAAACTACTAAAAATAGTAAATTGCCAAAATTGCCAGAAAATTGTTTTGAGCCAGTTGGAAAAGGTGGGTGGCCACTGATATCCATATGGATTAATCCTCCATCCTTAGGAATCAATGGTATCCATTGCATTTATTTCCCCCATCCTATGAGGAAATTTCTGTTGAATTTGGCCTCGAGTGAGCCACTTGCCTTGGTGCAGGAGCTGCCCTACTTTGACGACTTGATAAAGTTGGATCCTTTGATGTCGAGCTCCCGTGATCTATGTGTCCACAATCTAATTGTTGGATTCTTGTTGGATGTAGTCGGGGTTGAGCTCTGTTGGTGTCATTTGTTCTACTATGTCTGAGGTGTCCAATAATGGTGGGAAATAAGGGCGAAGGAGATCCACGTTGAACATTGGGTGCAGGCCAAGGAAAGGAGGAATGTTGAGCTCAAAAGCATTATCCCCCATGGCCTTGGTGATGGTGTATGACCCATAACAGAGTGGGTGAAGCTTCCGATGGGGTCTTGTAAGGTGTTCTTTCTACAAGTGCAACCAAACTTTTTCTCCTACCTGAAACTTATGTGGCACCCGATGTTGATCATGGCGTTGCTTGTACTTGTCATTGGACTTTTGTAGGATATCCTGAACCTGTTGGCGGATGTGTTGGATCCGCTCAATGAACTGGGTGGCTTTGTCAGCTTCAGTTGGAACAGGAGATGATTCAATCGAGGTGACCGCAAGGGGAAGTGAAACATCTATGGGACCCAATGGATGGAATCCCAACCCCACCTGAAAGGGGTTGTGGCTAGTTGAGCTATGCAGGGCTCGGTTGTATCTATGCTGGACATAGGGAAGGCTCTCATCCCATGTGCAATGGTGCTTTGAATTATACATGTGAAGGATATGCACAACCATTCAATTTACGACCTCGGTTTGGCCATCTATCTGGGGATGGAAGGTCGTGGATTTGGTTAGCTTGGTGTCCAGCAGTGACCAGAGGCTTGACCAGAATGAGCTGAGAAATCGACTATCCCTATCTAAGACAATGGTTTGTGGGAGTCCAAAATGTACCCAGACCTGTTCAAAGAAGAGCTTGGAAGTGGCCTATGCTGTGATGCTCTTCTTGCAGGAAACCAGAATCGCCATCTTAGAAAATAGGTCAACAAGTCATTTCCCCGCTTTGTGGATGGGAGGCCCAACATGTAGTCCATTGATATGGATTCCCTGATTCGGATTATTTTCGACACAAAACGAGAGTGGAGAAATAATAAAGAAATGCATAGAGATATCGCAGATATTCAATAACATAACAGATATGTATCAGATATGCAACCAAAAACACAGATATAAAGTAATACATGATTTCTATTAATGAAAAAAATGTACAAAGACTGTAAAAATACAAAGTGAAAGACTCGCTAGAATGGTGGCAGCTTATCTCTCAGAAGAGATGTGACGTCTACTCGTATTCGCCAGAAGATGATTACAATGAGGCTCTAAAGGCCTTTTACAATAAACAGGAATGCCAAAAACCCTATACATCCAAAAACCTAACCCTAGGAGATGAAGCGCCAAAAGTCATGTGGCCCCCGTTTGGGTAAGTTAGTACAATAACTTCCTGGGGTCGTAACTTTTGCATACGATCTCCGTTTTAGGTGTATGATAGCTCGTTGGAAAGGTATCGTTGAGGAGATTCATTTCGAGGCCTCAATTATTCCTTATACCATCATTGAGTTGGGACGATCCCAAAAAACCTTCATTTAGGCCCTCAAAATGGCCCCGGAAGTGAAAACTACTAAAAATAGTAAATTGTCAAAATTGCCAGAAAACTATTTTGAGCCAGTTGGAAAAGGTGGGTGGCCACCGATATCTATCTGGATCACCCATTCTATTACCTGGATAGAAACCTATCTTTACCCAAGGACAAAGTACAAATCATGAACGACCTTGACTTTGATATACTATTCGAACAAACTCTGTTCAGGTCTAGATCAGAATCCTACTTGAATGAAATAGTTTTTGACGAGAAAAGGTTCCAGTCTGTGATATTGAATAACCCCCCACAAACTGCTATAATCCCCACTCAAACCATCTAGCCAGTTCAAAACCCTCCTATATTCATGGAAGCCAGGTTCGCCCCTCTTGCCTTGCCGACCTAGTTACATGATTTGCCCCAGAATTATAATCAGAGGAACAAATTCAATGATGTCGAAGGAAATGATTCTGCCCAAAAGAACTTGGATTGGTTTAATGATTTTGTTGACCTGGAAGAGTTTGATCATGAGGATGCGAAAATAATATTGTTCACACAGAGTCTCTCAAGGGAGGTCAGAAAGTGGTTTAAGGCCCTTCAAGTAGTGAGCATCCTTGATTTTGCAGCTTTTGAGACATTATTTCTTGCCAAATGGGGCAATAAAAAGAATCCTATGTAGTCTCTAACTCAGTACAACAATATAAAAAGATCACCAGAGGAAACGGTGCAAGATTTTTTGGCCAGATTCATGAAAGTTTATAACTCCATTCCCACAGAAGTCAAACCCCCTCCTGGAGATGCTCAGCTTCGATACATTGATTATTTTGACAGTGAATTTTCCTTGTTTTTAAGAGAAATAATATCTAATACCTTAGATTTTATGATGAGTGATGCAATTGAAGTTGAAGTAAATCCGATGGCATTGGGACATATTAAACAAAATTTTGACAAAAATGGAAAAAATCCCCAAGGGGACGTGCAACCCTCTACGTCTCGATTGATCGAAGAAAAATTTGACCTGATGATGAAGACCATGGAAAAACTTATGGAAAAGATGTTTGTGGAGAACAAGCCTGCCATCAAGGAGAAAAATGATTTCCATCCCATAAATAAAAATTTTAAAAGAGCTCCAGCTCCACAGATCATGCAACGGGACCAGAAAGATCAAGGTGATCAATAGATAAGACCTACTTTCCAAAACAACTACACAAATGAATACTTTGATCAAATGATCCAAGACTAGATGCAATGTTGCGATGATAGAGATACATGTGTGTTCTTAACCAAAGGAGAACATGATCAATATATGGATGTGGATTATTGTTTTATGCTAGAGAATGATGATACGTTGTCTTCGGAAATGAAGGAGTTCAGAAAGGGATATCACAATGCAATCATGCAGTTCCAGAAATAATATAAACTCAAGAGTAAAAAGATGCCTACAGATCTCCTGAATACAAATCCCACCAAGGAACCTCAGGAGAATACTCTTTCTTCAAGCAAACCAAAGAAAGATAATTCAACAAGGGATGCGACGAAGAAAGTAAAATCAAAGGAATAATCCCTGAAGAAATCACCTGAGGCAAGTAAGGAAACGAGCGTCAAAGAGGTAGATAAATCTCATCCTCCTTTTAATTTTGAGTGTGAAATGGACAAAATCAAAATATTTGTTCCATTTAATGAGATAATCAAGAAGGGAGAGTATAGAAACCAGATCACTAAGATGTTAAATATGGGAGAATCTCTCGACACCTTAAACATCCAAGATGACCATCCTTCCATTTTATTTGTTCTGTGTGTAGAAGAAAGTGGCGATACTGATGATGTTCCATTTTTCTATGTTAGTCTCAAAATTCATGAAAAGACTTTAAATAGCACCATGTTGGATTCGGGCACGTCACACAATATCATTCTGAAGGTGGTCATGGATGAGTTGGGCTTGGACACCCCAAGGCCTTATAAAGATATTTTCTCTTTCGACTCAAGAAAGGTGAAATGCTTGGGTTTGATCAAAGACTTGGTCATGTCATTATCTCAAATTCCATCGAATAATCTAGTCATGGGCATGGTGGTTTTCATCATTCCCCCAAAATTTGACATGTTGTTATCCAAATATTGGGCCGCAAAGCTAAAGGGAAGCTTGTAGATGGACATGTCTTATGCAATCATCCCAGTTTTTGGCCAAGAAAGGAGACTATACATAGTTTCTCAAGTACATGGTGAGTAGTAAAACTGTAACGACCCTTGATTATAAATTATAATTAATTTAATAATGTAATCCTAAAAGACTAGCTAAACTATATTTATTTATTAAAATAACCTTAAGTAATTATTTGTTATTAATTAGTTATTCTTGATTATGATTAATTTAAGTATTATTAACTCATTAATCAAAATGGTAAATAAATAAAGGTGGATAATAAAATATATTATTAATTCAAGTTACGTTCTCGAAAATGGAAACATATTAATGAATGGATAAGATATTTAATGAATGGATAAGATATTTAATAATGGGATAAGGAGTTAGGTAGGGAGTTAATGGGGGAAGGCGGTGAAGGAGGAATAAGGGGGGGAAAGGAGTTTGGGGGGAGGATTATGTTACGGGGAGTTGGCCATGGATTTTGGGGAGCTCGGAGTATTGCAGAGAGGGAGGAATTTTGTGATTGGCATTGACACAGTGGACCGGGGTTGCTGGGGGTTTTGGGCTCGGAGGGCTAGGATATCCGTTGATATCCTAGGGCTAGAAGCTAACTAGTCGGCAGGGAGGTCGGTTTTGGGTAGTGTTCCAAAGAAGCGGGAAGGAAGCAAGCTGCGGATAGCATCAGAGTTAAGGTATTTAATTCAAATTTATGGATTGTTTTAATTAGATTTATTACTCATTGATAAATTTTACTTGCGTAAGTGTTGAGAAAATTTGGAAATTTTATTTTTTTATAAACCTAGTAGAAATTTTGTACATTTGGTAGAATTACTAGCTTTTAATTTAAAATTGGTCTTTACATTTGGTATCAGAGCTGTAGTTGAAACACTGGAGCCTTAAGGGCCACGTTCCCAGCTCAAATTCCCCTCCACTTAACATGCACACAAAACATAGAAACTTTAAATAAATAAATGCAAAATTTACTGAAGTAAAACAAGCTACGTAGGCGAGTTAAGTACAGTCGGTTATAAAAAAAAATAGATATGGAACAAATGAAAGAGACTTTGAATAGCCTAGTTTTTATGGCAAAAGAACAAAGTAAAATGGTATTATGAGATCGGTTTTCTGCGGATTATTACAAAATTTGCTTCAAAGTCCTAAGAAACTAACCAAACCCAAGATCATTTTAGATTTTCTTTCAGATTTTCCACACAAAAGTTACATATTTATCCTGCAAAACAGAAAGAGGGATTACTCTTAAGTTATATGGAATATATTGGAATTTATTTGTTTTAATTTTAAAATAGATCATCAAGATGCCATTTCAAAAATTGTCAAAATTCTATGTTGGATAGTTGGACCTAAAATATATATATATATATATATATATATATATATATATATATATATATATATATATATATATATATATATATATATATATATATATATATATATATATATATATATATATATAAATAAATAAAAATTGAAAACAAACGAATCTATATTGAAATTGAAAGAAAGACTAGGAATGGAATGCCCAATTCTATCCAAAAGCTAAGGTCCAGTGAACAAGTTCTAACTTTGTTACTACGGCCCATTTAACTACTTTGATTTTCTTATTACATGTTGTAAATGAACCAGACAAGATATTTAAGCTTGGCTTATGTTACAAATCTAAAGTAAAAGTTGGTCGAAACTGTGATTACGTGGATTCTATCTGTGATTTACGCTAATTCTGATTGTCGATGAGATTTAGGGCCGTATTGTGCCTACCCGGGCTGAAATGAGCAGATCAAACAACACAAGCGCAGCACAATAGAGACCTTCCACTCCCTCTGTAGCAACAATCTCACGCGTTTCGTTAGAGTACAGTTCGCTGACCAATGGATTCCGTCTGTAGGCGCACTTTGACAACATCAATGGATTTAGGCCCTGCTAACATAAAAATGTTTTGACTATATATCCCCTCAATCTTAGCAATATACTATTCCTTTATGATAAAAATGCACTAGATCGCTCGCACTTTCCAACAAACTCTAGCTTCAAGTCCGGAAGAAGGAACTATTTCTTTGAACCGTCCCTTCAACTCATGATTCTTACCATGAGGAAGAACATGTTGTAAATTTTCTCCAGAACTAAACTTTGACCTCATCATTGATAGGTTCAGTGAACCTTTCTCCTTCACGCTGCCTATCCAGTCGTTCAATCGTCTCCATTTTGCTTTTTCACCGAGACTACATTAGCCAACCAACCAGGGACTTATCCGTATGCACTATAAGTTGCTACTCCCTGTTCAAGTACTCATTCCAAACAGGGATCTATTTATTAGGTAGTTTTAATTAAATGTTGATTGCAATTTCTGAAACGATTAACTCATATAACCATAGATATACCTGAACGGTTCCTAGCTGCACCTGTAAAAGCATTTTATAAAAGACAACGTAGTTAGTTATAACTCGTGAAGAATACAAAGGTCGGCAAAGGATTTGACCCCACGACCTCCTGCAACTAATTCAAACCTTCATGCAATGTGCCATACATGTCAAATATCAATGCCGCAACTCGTGAAGCATACAGAGTGGCAGGAAGGAGATCGACCTGAGTATTTCTATTCATTCTGACAAGTGTATATAGTTTCCGGTGGCCATTCATGCAGAGAACGATCTTTTTCGCCGGTTCCTAACCCAAGAGATAATTGTCCAATGAATTAGTGGCACAAATATGAAAATCTAGAGAGTGCAATTTACAGGGCCAGAGTTTTGATCTGACGGATATATTAACAAAATTAACAATAACAAGTATATATGTGAGGTAGGACCTATACAACATCATCAGATCCTGTCAAGCATTTAAAAACAGTTTTTAAGCTCTCACATTTTTCCAGATTTGTGGAAGCCTTCCACCCATATAGATAGCAGACACAATCTATCCCAACCATGTTCCTACTACAATGATGAACTACTTACCTATTATTGAGTACCCGAACTCAATTGTGCTCGCTTCCTGAACTTACACAACATCGAGTCAATAATTACGGAACCTGGCAATTGATGTTATTCATATTGAAATTGCTAATTTCTACAGAGTTCTATTATGGATAAAAAAGATCAAATTTTCCTCCCTGTTAGTAATACTGCTTCCCTTGAATCTATTTTAGTATAATCTTAAAATGGCATGTAAATGGAAGTAATTGAGAGCACCAACAAATAATACTATTGCACATACCTGAAGGTTACAGAACGAGAAAGAAAACTTAGTACTACAACAATTCCCCTTACAATGGATATCGGAATTAGATTTACTACTGATCAACAATACAATATGAAAACCTACACTGCGTAGTATGGTTTTCTTAGGACTAGAATCGATATTTCCTAGCAATCCTTCGTCGTCTACAGAGGATTGGTTTAACATATAACTCGGACCACTCCAACCAGACCTGCGGGATGATGAAGCTAGATATGAGCTCGGAGTATGGGTATGACTGCTTTCCAAAGATCTCGCAGACCTCCTTCGTTGGTTTTGCGGGTGCTAGAGAAGCGAGCGATGAATCCATACAACCTTCCAAGTGGATCCTTTTCAGGACTGAAGCATATCTATCACCACAAGAGCTGCATTTTGGGTTTAGGATTGCGCCTCCTGATCTCGAATTCTTCGTAAGAACGCCCCATCGTCTATGCTACACGCGATTCCCAACTCCAACTATTCAAAACTCCTTTGCGTCTGACTATGCCAACGAAAGTGAACAGAATGAATGGGAGGAGCACCCATGTTACAGAATGCAAAAGCATTTCTGCCAAGAAGGAGGCAGACTAACACGTGGGACACATGCAAGCCCCATGTTGCCTACTTGTGAGTCTTCGGGCAAGTGGAAATCCCGGCGCTGCCAATACATAGTTTTTTTTTAATTGCTTAATTTTAATTTAGTTGTAACATTATATTTTAAATTATTTATTAAAAAAATTTTATTTTTTATTTATTTATTTATTATTTGTTTAAATTGAGAAATATTATATTATTTGATAAAAAAAAAATCAAGCATTAAATTAAAGTATAATAATGAAGTTAATAATATTAATAAAGTTTAATTAATAAGTTAATTAAAATATTAATAAAGTTTAATTAATAAATTAAGTAAAAATAAATAAACTATTAAACTAATTAACTTTATTAATTTTATTAGGGTTAATTAAAATATTAGTTAAGTTTGAGTAATATAGGGCTAAGAAAATTTTTATGGAGTGCACGAGGATTGAACCTCATACCTCCCCACCGTGCAAAGCTTTAACAATGGCCGCCCTACCAACGCGCCATGCGTTGTTTCTTTTACAATTAACTTAACATTTAAATACTTTAACTATCATACCCAAGACCACATGCCAAGCTATCCAGCACCTTTTAGAGCCATACAGGTCACATGCCAAGCTATCAAGCGCCAAAGACGTAAATGGAGGAGCCCACAAAGGGACGTATGTGCTCAACGCGACGTCTTAAGAAGAACAATAATGCCGAAAGGTACATAGCGCAGGTGTACGCATGTCAGCGTAAATCAATAAACATAAGGACGGGGGTCATTTTTAATCAAGTTGTAAGCATAAATTAAAAGGGCTCAGACTAGGACAAGCGGGAAGGAGGCGGCATATTCATTAGGAGCGTAAGCCTAGGAAGTGGCGAGTAAGGTGAAAAGCTAGCGTAGCCACAGGGCAAAGGAACCAATAGTTATTTTCGTAGGGGCGAATAAACGAAGCTTAGATTCTTAAACCTAACCCTAACCTAGCCAATCCCCTAATGGAGTAATGTTTGTTTACAGACAAGTAAAGAAAACTTACGCCTAACCCTGTTTCTAGTTTGAGTAGCACCAATTTGAGACATCCTGGAACTCACCCTGACAACTTTGTTGGATGCAGGTCAAAGCATACAGGATGGTCAGGACTCGAGGGAGTCGAGGCAGGGGAGCGTCGTCACAAGCACCGCCAACACCACCAGCGCCACCAGCACCATCGCCCGAACTCGCCCTCATACTACGCTCGTTGGAAGCCATCAACGAGACTTTAAAGGGGCGACAACCGGCAGGGACTGAAGTGGAACCCCCACCGTCTGGAACAGGTAATCCAGAAGTGTCAAGGGATTCAGGGGGAGGACCTCCACCTGAAGACATCACACGAGAATTACAGAAGATCAAACTTCCAGAGTTTGCCGGAGGTCGCACCAGTGAACACGCGGAAGCATGGTTGGAAGGCATGACCAGGTATTTTTCCCTAAGGGACTATGCATCCAACTCAAAGGCAAAGATCACCATTTTTCAGTTAAAGGACAACGCCTTGAATTGGTGGGGCAACCTGGAAAGACAACTGCACCTTACCCCAGACACAGTATCTTGGGAACTTTTCGAGGAGAGGTTCCGAAGGAAATATCTATCGGCATACTACGAGGAACAACAGGTAGGGGTATTTCATGCCTTAGTACAAGGAAACAAAACAGTAGAAGAATATGAGATCAGGTTTATGGAACTGGTCAAATATGTGTCGTATATGGATAGTGACCAACGACAGGAAGAGCGCTTCATCTATGGATTGAACCC
Organism: Picea engelmannii; assembly: GCA_009831015.1. NCBI lineage: Eukaryota > Viridiplantae > Streptophyta > Pinopsida > Pinales > Pinaceae > Picea > Picea engelmannii. Next base: position 765,014 of record ML782249.1, read on the forward strand.
TAGGATAAGAGCTATGGTACGGATGTGGAAACTATCTTCAGTAGCATAAGCAGTGGAAAATGTGTGTTACGTGGAAGAACATATGAACTTGACTGGGGGTGCAAGACCGACATTTCCGCAACGCCCGGGATTCGTAGGAAAGGCCTCCAGGAAATTTCCTAGGGGAGGGGGCTCAAGGCCACCGCCATATGGTAACAGATTTGTGCCAAGGACAGAAGCTGCAGGGATTTCAATGGCAGCGAGTGCAACACCTCGATCATCGCCAACAACGCAGCCAGGTCCAGTGGGACAAGTATAGTGCAGGATCTGCTACTTGGGAAGACGCCGAGACACTACAGCGAGACTATCCCTCACTATTTTGACCACCTCGAGAACATGTTTCTCGAAGGTGGGATGTATCCAACACCACCTTTTGACTTAGACATACAGGATTACCTGAGGCCTATATACTTCATTTTCTAGTCACAGTGAAACTATTAAGTGATACACTTAAACTTTAAAATTTATGAACTTTTATGAATGTTTAAATGTTATTTGATGATGATGTATATGATGCGATCTACTACGTGCATGTGAATTTTATAAATGATTAAATGTTATTGATGATGATGTATGTAATGCAATCTATTATGTGAATGTAAACTTTACGAATGTTTAAATGTTATTGATGATGATGTATATGATGTGACACATTGTGAGGATGAAGAAATTAATGAATGTTTAAATGCTATTAGGATGATGTGGATATTATGCAATCCAGTTTGAGTAAATGATAATCTTGTGAATGGGTGCCGAAATTGAATTATGGGATATTATGAGATCTATTTCTAATTGGAAAACTTGATGTTAACTTATCGGTACATGGATACCAAAGTGAAATGATGCTAGTATGCAATTACATGATGATAATGCATAGGAATGTATGAGTTTGTGTTACAGACTAATCTGCAGGTTATAGGCTATGAAATAGCCAAGGGATAATGATGATGAAAGTGTATATCAGGACCACTGACCAAGAAACATTATGGTATGAATATTGTATTTGGAAATTTATATTGGTTTGGATGCATTGCTATGATATGTGGATCTGTGCATGATTTCAGGTAACGATACTACCCAAAACCGAATAAACGATGACAAAACCTCCAGCAACACGGTGCCACTGTATATTCCATTGTAGGGTGTTGACCCTGGTTCTGTTAGGAGGGGTGGAGGCATTTCCCACCATGTATCCTCCCTTGTAGGGTGGGCCATCGTAGGGGTGGACCCTAGATCTGATTAGGAGGGGTGGAGGCATTTCCCACCGTGTATCCTCCGAAACCTGAAGTCATGGGAGAACGGTGCTAGTCACGCTCCCCAGGTTGTGTGATTATGACTGTTAGTTGCATGCTAGGGAAGCTTGGTCGAGATAGCGACACTTCCACTTACAGGTTCTATTTGGAGTTAGGTCAGTATAGATGATGCTCCAAGATAGTCTAGCAAAGGACGGATAGGAATGGAGTTGGAAGTAGGTTAGGGAGGAAGGATGAGTAGTAATAGTTGAGACTATATGGAGATCTTTCATGTGGTGGATTTTGATGAAGAAAACTGTGTATATATGAATATTCATTATTATGTAACTAACCACTGTTGTTTAAAATAAATTATCGAACCGAACAATAGTAATTAAACGAATTCTCACACAATTAATTGATTGTTGTCTTTTATAAAAGACTAGTCTTGCTAACTGGATTGAATATATACATAAATTACTAAAGGATGGTAGTTTTGGTTATTAGTACATGCATGAGACTATATGTACTAGATACACATACATTTCTTGTACATATACACTAGTATGTATGAGTTTTCTTGACTTACTTACTGATAGTGTCGGTTAGTTGTTATGAATGTGTGAACCATGTTTTTGTTCTTTGTACCATAAGATACCTTAACTTCGGGATGAAGTTTCCTAAAGGGTGGGTGTATGTAATGACCCTTGATTATAAATCATAATTAATTTAATAATGTAATCCTAAAAGACTAGCTAAACTATATTTATTTATTAAAATAACCTTAACTAATTATTTGTTATTAATTAGTTATTCTTGATTATGATTAATTTAAGTATTATTAACTCATTAATCAAAATGGTAAATAAATAAAGGTGGATAATAAAATATATTATTAATTCAAGTTACGTTCCCGAAAATGGAAACATATTAATGAATGGATAAGATATTTAATGAATGGATAAGATATTTAATAATGGGATAAGGAGTTGGGTAGGGAGTTAATGGGGGAAGGCAGTGAAGGAGGAATAAGGGGGGGAAAGGAGTTTTGGGGGAGGATTATGTTATGGGGAGTTTGCCATGGATTTTAGGGAGCTCAGAGTATTGCAGAGAGGGAGGAATTTTGTGATTGGCATTGACACAGTGGACCGGGGTTGTTGGGGGTTTTGGGCTCGGAGGGCTAGGATATCCGTTGATATCCTAGGGCTAGAAGCTAACTAGTCGGCAGGGAGGTCGGTTTTGGGTAGTGTTCCAAAGAAGCGGGAAGGAAGCAAGCTAAGGAAGAAAGCTGCAGATAGCATCAGAGTTAAGGTATTTAATTCAAATTTATTGATTGTTTTAATTAGATTTATTACTCATTGATAAATTTTACTTGCGTAAGTGTTGAGAAAATTTGGAAATTTTATTTTTTTATAAACCTAGTAGAAATTATGTACATTTGGTAGAATTACTAGCTGTTAATTTAAAACTGGTCTTTACAAAAACCCAACCGAATAATCATCCTATCTACTCCATTGACACCGAAATCGGCTCTATTTTTTAAAATAACTCATTTTTTGAAGAGGGGGATCCAACAACTATCATGACTATCAAAGACAAGGTCGGGCATCGAATGGAGGAAAGCGCAGATCAAATAAACTACGTGGAAAATGAAATGTGGAATATGAGCTTCGACGGAGCTGTCAGCAGGGAGGGAGTTGGAGCTGGTGTGTGGATTAACCCTCCCATAGTGGGTACAAAACTCTTCTCTTACAAACTCGCCTTCGATTGTACAAATAACATGGCCAAATATGAGGCACTAATTTTGGGTTTGAGAACTCTAAAGGAATTGGGCGCTAAAAGGATAGCGGTGCATGGATATTCTAAGCTCATCATAAATCAGGTAAAGGGTATATACCGGTCCAAGCATCCCAGACTAAGAGCATATAGAAATCTAGTGTTGGATCTCCTTGAAGGGTTTCAGAGTGGAATTTGCCAGTGATCCATAGGGGGCAAAATCAAATTGCAAATTCTCTGGCCACCTTAGCCTCAGTGTTCAAAATTTCAATTTTTCCCAATAAGAAGTATGAAATTGAAGTCAAACACATGCCCACGGTACCTGATAACATAAAATATTGGCAAGTGTTTGAAGATGAAAAACAGGTGGAGAGATTCCTCCAAATGAGAGATGAGTTCACTAACATGAATATTGATTATGAGTGTTGTTGTGAAGAGGATGAAGATGCAGCTGTGCGCAGTAACGACGACCCCTTTCATAATTAGATAGTTGGAAGGGATATAGTGCAGCTAAAAAACAACATCATCCCCAAAGGGTTGGTCCCACTAGAAAAAATGTTTGATGAGAATGTTGTAGCCAAAAATCCTAGGATCACTGTGAATGATGAAGATATTGAGGATTGAAACATCGATAATCGTGAGAATCCTAAGATAATAAGACTATAAAAAACACTCAGTCTGGAAATCAAATAGAGGTATATCAACCTCATGAAATATTTCCCAGACATTTTTTCATGGAGTTACAAAGACTTGAAGGTCTATGACACTAGAGTAATTCAGCATGTTATCCCCATCAAGGAAGATCAGAAAAATTTCAAGCAAAAGTTGAGATGAATCAAACCTCTGTTGCTTCCACTGATTGAAAAGGAGGTAAATAAATTATTTGATGCCAAAATTATTGTGTCCTTGAGATTTTCAAACTGGGTGTCTAACCTTGTTCCTGTAAGAAAGAAGAGCTGTGAAATAAGATTATGTGTGGACTTTTGGAATCTAAACAGGGTGTCTCTCGAAGACAAATATCCGCTTCATAAGATGGATTACATCCTATAGAAGGTGGTTAGGTCACACAAAATGTCGATGTTGGATGTTTTTTCCAGTTACAATCAGATCATGGTGCACCCAGACAACTGAGAGAAGACAACCTTTACAACACCTTGGGGTACGTTCATGTATGAAAAAATATTGTTTGGGATTATGAACATTGGAGTGACTTTCCAAAGGTCCATGGATATAGAATTTGCTGAGGAGAAAGAAAATTTATCGTGATTTACTTGGATGATATCACGGTGTTTTCTGATTCTAATGAACAACATCTTGAACATCTGAAGAAGGTTTTTCAGAAATGCAGAAAGTTTGTCACCTCATTAAATCCAAAAAAATCAAACTTCAGGATGCAAGAAGGAAATTTTTCAGGACACATCATCTCAAAGAAAGGCATAAATATAGACCCAAGAAGGCTAGAAGGGATTGTAAATATCGACACTCCCATGAGCAAGAAAGAGGTGCAGTCGTTCCTAGGAAAGGTAAATTTTCTGAGGAGGTTCATTCAAAATTTGACCGAGATTATAAAGCACATCATGAATATGCTCAGGAAAGGTAATGAGATAAAATGGACTCCTGAAGCCAGGAATTCGTTCGAAGAAATCAAGGTGGTGCTGGCCAAATATCTAGTGTTAGCCAACCCATATTTCACAAAGGACTTTATCTTATTTTATTTTTCCTCAGAACACACCATCCTTGGCATCTTGTTACAGACGGATGAGCAGAATTTCAAAAATCCCATAGCTTATTTCAGCAAGACATTAAGAGAATCCCCACTAAGGTATGATATCATGGAAAAACAAGAATACAACTTGGTGAAGGCCCTCAAGGAATTCAAAACTTATATATTGCATTCCCACGTCATCACTTATGTGCCCAACAATTATGTCAAGGATATCTTAACTCAACCTGATCCTGAAGGGAGAAGGGGTAAATGGATCACAGTCATGTTGGAATATGGCCTTGAAATCAAGCCTATAAAGATGATTAAGGGTCAGGGGCTCACAAAATTGATGGTGTAGTCGAAATGTGATGTTTTGGGAAAAAAAATCATTGTTAATCTGTCAGAGAATCCACAAGAAGAAATGGCCTCATGGGTATATTAGAAATTCATCGATTCACCTTGGTACACTGACATTATTTACATGGTAAGGAATTTGCAAGCTCCTCCAAGGTTAAGAAAAATCGAAGACAAGTTTTTTAAGTTGAAAGAGGCCGAGTTTTGCATCCTGGACAATTCTCTATATTGGAAGGATCTAGGAGGGATATTGTTGAATTGTTTGTTGGAGGAAGATATAGAACGAGCTATAAAGGAGTTTCATAAGGGGAACTGCAAGAGGAATCATTACTGGAAGAGCATCGTGCACAAAATATTGAGGGATGGATTCTATTGGCCCAATATTTTTGCGGATGTGTACAAGGAAGTCTCCAGTTGCCACAAATGTCAGATATTCGACGGGAAAAGGAAAATGCAACCCCTTCCTTTAAATCCTATCTCTATCGAAGCACCATTTATGCAACAGGGTATGTATTTTATAGGAGAAATCCATTTGCCATCTTCAGCTCAACATAAATGGATACTGACGAGCATGGTCTAATTCACAAAGTGGATCGAAGTGGTCCCCACAAGGCAAGCTACTGACACAGTTATCTTTCAGTTTTTAGAGACTAATACCTTGTCTAGATTCAATTTCCCAGTCAATATTATCACCGACAATGCAGTGGCATTCAAGTCTAAGAATATGGATAAGTTCTGCAACGATTACAACATAACTTTGGGACAATTTACAAATTATTACCCACAAGGTAATGGATTGGCGGAGTCATCTAATTTTTTTTTAACCAGGATTATTAAGAAACTCCTGCAGGACAAAAATAAGGATTGGCACAAGAAGCTTATCTACACGTTATGGGCCAACATAATCACTACCAAAAATTCCATCTCCATATCACCTTTCCAAATTGTATATTTTGAGAAGGTGATTTTCCCCACCTCATTGGGATTTCCAGTCAAGAGATTCCTACAAGAACAGGAAGTTGAACCAAACGACGCTCAAAGGAGGATAAACCAGTTGGTACATGCACAACAATTTAGGGAACGAGTCTTCAAAAAATCACTGCTTCACCAAGAAAGAATGAAGAGGATTTTCGACAAACACACTAAGCAGGAGGATTTCAGAGCAAATGATATAGTACTTAAGTGAGATGCGAGGAATGAAGACAAAGGTAAGCATGGAAAGTTTGATCAACTTTGGATGGGGCCATTCAAGATTGTCATGTATCACGGGAACAAATCATATTTGCTATAGGAGCCTAATGGAGAGCTCACTAGTGGAGGGCCTGTGAATGGAAAGTTCCTAAAACATTATCTAGTTTAGTAAGTCTTTCAGTCTGTCATGTCATTGTAAATAGCCATTTTATGTTTTTTTTAAAGAAGATGTTTCGAGTCAGTAGTCAGCAGAAAATTGAAGCCCGAAGTGAAGGCCCTAAGTTTATGTTGAGTCTAGTCGTAACTGTGTCAAGAGGGTCTGGGATAAGTCTTTTTCATTGTTTTTTTAGATTCTATAAATCAAATAAATCCCAATGGTTAAGAACCTGGTCTGCCTTTCTTTGCCACCTCACTAGGAGGATAGCATCCCCATTGGATCTAGTTGTTAGCACCATGATTTTACAAGTTAGAGTCAATCCTAGATGAGTCGTAGTTCGTGTGTCGAAGCATGTGAAGTCAGGTACTGAATAACGGATGGGTTGAAATCAACAAGTGGCAGGTCTGACCCTTGGAGTCAGGAAAGGGCATCATAATTAGTCATGTGCGACTTGTAAAGGTCCCTTTCCCAAAATGTTGATTCTTGTCAGAAAGAGGGAATTTACATGTCAGAGGTTGAGGAAAGTTGTTGGAATAACAGACACATCAATGGGTATAATGACCATCATCACCTAATTATAAATTCAAAAAGGTCAAGAAATCACGACGCTCATATCACGTCTACTCTGCGGCTCTTATCACCTGTACTTTGCACACTTCAGGGTGTACTCATCATGCGAGTTTGTTGCACAAATCTTCAGCCTGCTTCCAAACTTCTTGTCACCATGGATTTATTGTCCTCTGCCATGATTTCATCCCTTCCCCGTTCAAGTATAAATACTGGTCACCTTGCATGCTTCTCCTTTACATTTCGAATTTGTGTGTTGTTTGTAGTCTTTTCTGCAAGTCTTGGGTCCTTTCATTGTGGGAATGTTGATTGTCATCGTTGGTATTGTGAGTCTATTCATTCAAGTCATCGTCTCTCCTTCGTTTTCAGTCATTGTTTGGAGCTCGTTGGAGTTCGTTACAATCTAGTGCACCAGACGATAGTTCTTCTCGCGGTCAACCTCTCTTCTTTGGAGTTTCTTCTTGTCGCGCTAAATTTATTTCCACGTCTAGATTCTCTGTCACGTGACCAGTCTCTTAACGCCTTGCCACCACTCCAAAATTTTCCCTCATGCTTCCCTACTGCGACGAGCCTACGATTGTTGTTTATCACCGCATGATCTCCTTCTACGCCAAATTTTTCCATCTCACCTTGCAGTCGCACAGTGGACTCCTAGGGTTGATTCCCCCTGTCGCACAAATTTTTTGTCACTGTTGTTCCAACAGATCTCTATAAAGTATATCATTCTCATTTTTCATGCAGGGAGGGTGTTACTGTTGATTATTGGATGCGTGAAAAAAAAACATGTTTGCATCATGACAAGATCCCAAGGCATAAGAAAGAAGGCACGAAACGATAGGGCCGTGAGGTCTGAGCCTCGGGACCTGGAATTTATCAATGAAGATATGAATATCAGGGCATATTTTGAACAGGCCGTATGTATGCGTTATTGCGAGAAGATCAAAGGATACAACGCGAAGCTAGTTGAACAGTTCGCTCTCAAGTTTGATGGGTTTTGCGCGACCATTAAGGGAATCACATTCCGAGTGATGAAGGAAACTATGTCAACTGCAACGAAGATCCCTCTTCATGGTGAAAAGTGGTCTAAAGGCATGTCTCTAGGAATATTATGCTATGAAGACTTTATCAAGGCAAACTGCCTGAATGGGAAAATCGGAGTGGGTATTCTGAATCAGTATCTCTGAGAGCCTTTCCAAAATCTCTTAAAGGTGATTATAAGGTATTTCACCTGTGAAGGAAGGTTTGATAGAGTATACCCATATCACATCAGGATGTTGATGCACTTCACAGGGAAAATGGATTTAAACTTACCTTTCTTTTTACATCGAAGCCTGGAAAAGGATGGAAAACAACATCCAGGATGAATCTGACCAACCAAAGAAGAATTTATTCCATTTGTCATTGATCAAGATGTTGGTAGTCGAGGAATTGAGATGGCTAGACAAAGACTAGGATTCATTTCTAATTTTATTCGACATCTCTAGGGACCCCAAAGGATACTTCCCCCTATCCATGGGGAAAACAACACTTCACAGTGTAGGGGAAAGAATGGAAGAGGCCACGGGAAGAGGAAAGGCAGTAGAAGTCTTGTCATCTCCACAACCAACACCCTGGAAAAGAGGGAGGCCAAGGTTGATCAAGAATCCTGAGGAAACCCAAGGTCCCAATGAACCACACACCCAATGAAAGTCAGAGAAGGTCAGAAACTCAAAGCGTGGAGGTTCAGGAGTCATCACAGTAGCTGGAGAAAGCGTAGCTCACTATTGTCGAATTATCGCAGCTTATTGTTGCTGAATTATATCAGGAGAATAGAGACTTGAGAAAATAGTTGGAAGAGAATATTATTGAAGCAACAACATCACAGAGCCGAGCATGGAATGAAAATTGTCTCAGAAAACAACTCAAGGAGGCACAAGATGAAATCATCTAGCTACGTGAGGAACATAGGACATCAGAGGAAATAATCGCAGAACACTTCAAGGAATGTGGACCGACCATGGATAACGTCTATGCATGTATTTCTAGTGCTCAAGAAAAGATGAAATGGAATGTGGTCTTATGGAGACAAGTGAAGAATCTAAATAGACGAAACTAGTCTCTGAGGAAAACACCCAGAGTATTAAGGTTGCAGGTAAGGCCAGAGGCATGATTGACATGACCCCATTTTGTCTTTTGAATGTGGCACAAAATATTTCTCCTTGCATTTCTTGTTTCCTATAGAGAAACAAAGGAGTCTTATGGGGCATCCGCATGGTGAATATTCATCGCACAGATGATGTAAATCCACCTATTGAGGAGGACAAGTGTAAGAGAAACGCATAACATTTTTGGAGGATATGTGTGGTTCCCCGACCATCATGGCCACCTGAATTGCATGAGTGACAACCAACATAAATCTACCACACCAACTCCCCACATGCATACTACAACCAGTGATCACGCAGCTGCAACCAGAGTCCATTGTACAAGGTGGCAGAGTTGTTGACCATGCACTTGATCACTCATACACCTCACAAAATAAATGTCAATGCAACACAACGTGAAGATCGAATCGTACTCATAACTAAATGATGACGACAAAGGCGCCAATTATGTTATGAGTAGGGGCAGTTGGATTTCCATTTTTAGTAAACTCTATTCGAAATAGAATTTGGCAGGGAGTAACCAAAACCGAAATTCTAGGAGGAATAGTTTGAGGCATAGCAGCCCAAGGGGCATAGTTTTTTCTATATATTCTATCTTTTCGATGTAAGCCGAGTTTGCAAAGTAGTGTAAACAAAGGACTCTTGAATGTAATCTTTGAATATGATTGGAATATAATGCATAAGTCCTAAAGCTTTGACAAAAAGATTCTAACGGTGGTGGTTTGATGTATTGTGATCCTATATATGTATGTACTCCCTATTTTTTGTATATTCATGCCTTTCCTTCTGTTTAAATTGGAAAGTTTAATAAGTCTAAAATTCATCGTGCGATTCTTTAGACTTTGCCATTTAAACTCCTTGTTTTCTTCCAACAAGTTATAATTAATCTTCAAAGATGCTCTGAATTGCTCTGTGTGCTCTTTCTTTCACTACACACACAACGACATTTGAACTGAAATACCGTCGCCTAATTAGCCTTTATCCTCTCAAAGTTTCACTTACCAAGTCATTAATTTCTCTCGCTTTCAAGAGGTTGACTCCATAGCCCACAGTTTTGAAACAAAAACAATTCTCAAACACATAAATCTAGCCGAAATTCAAAGTCATTATCTATTAGAGACTTAGTCTCAAAGAGAGAGACCTCTCTAGGATGGAAAGGCTAGTTTCCAGTCTTAAAGTTGGTTTGTAGATTACCTTTGTCATTTGTTTTCTCAGCCAAACAAATTTACAGAGTACTAACACTATACATACTATACCATACCAATATCAATATAATATTATACCATACCAATACCAATACCAATACCATACCATACCATACCAATACCAATACCATTGCATACCAAAACCAATACCAATACGATTACATACCAATGCATGACAATGATATGCATACCAATGCATGGAAATAGTATGCATTGGCATTGATATGTAAAATAATACAATACCAATACCAATATCATACCAATACCAGTACCATTGGCAATACCAATACCATTATATTGCCAATACCAATACCAATACCAATATGCATTGTCAATACCAATACCAATACCAATATGCATTTCCAATACCCTTATGCATTTCCAATACCAAAACCAATACCATTGCATACCAATACCAATACCAATACCATTTCATACCAATATCAATACCAATACCAATACCAATACCAATACCATACCATACCAATACCAATAACATACCATACCATACCATGCCATTTCATACCATTAACAATACCAATACCAATACCATACCATTGCATACCAATACCATTGCATGGAAATGGTATGCATTGGCAATGATATGCATACCAATACCATACCAATACAAATACCATACCAATATCAATACCATAATATACCATACCAATACCAATACCAATACCATACAATTTCATACCAATAACAATATCAATACCATACCAATACCATACCATTGCATACCAATACGAATACGAATACCATTGCATGGAAATGATATGCATACCAATACCATACCAATAATAATACCATACCAATATCAATGTCATACTACACCATACCAATACCAATACCAATACCATATCAATACCAATACCAATACAATACTATACCATATCATACCAATACCAATACCAATACCATACCATACCATACCATATCATACATAATTGCACCTAAAAAGAAGGTTGAAGTCAATAGGGATGATAAAAATTTCTACATCTTTTCTACATTTTTGCTAAGCCAACCATGGATAAAGAAATGATGCAAAGGTACCAAAATATCAATATCTAGTTCAAATCCACGCATCTATGAAACATCAATTCAAAAATATTATTAGATTTATCACGAGTAATTAAAATCATGGAAGTGTTTATATCCTTAAAATATTAAACAAGAATCCATGCGGTTGAAAAATCAATGATCAGAAGAGTGGTCCAAGGTATCATTGCCAAGTGCGATATGTGGTGCTAGTAGGCAAGAATCAAAGATATTTCTAGAGGATATGGAATCTAAGGGCATGCTAGTGGAGTGGTTAGCTTAGGTAGGAAGTCAATAGGAGAACTAAAGTGGAGTTTATCCCAAGTACCATTAAAATAAGGTATAACATCAAATAATTTTTCATCATCATTGAAATTCATGGTTAATGAGGCAAGAGCACTTTCACACATGGGAAAAGAGAGTGGATTGGTGGCTCCCAAGTGTGAAGCTATAATATCAATTTGCAAATCTAGGTGTTGGTCACTATAATTTCTTATTTAACTAAACAATCAAGTGCTACATAAATTGTCAACCCAGGGAAGTATATTTATTTCAAAGGTAACCACTCACTATATATGCTCAATCTCAAAAGCAACCTAGAGTTGTAGTAAAAACATATTAATCACACTTTGCCTTGAACAAACTGAAGTTCTAACTTGAATTACAAGAAAGCAATCTACCTATTGAAGAATCTAGTTTAGTGTTTAAAGAAATAATTGTCAAAAGAATCCTGGATTACATTAAGGAAATGACAAACTGGAAAAGAAATCCTTCAAGACACTGCAAAAGGAAAGACCAACTATTCTATAACCAGAGAACAGGACCCTATTCCCAAAGCAGGAATCTTCAGCACCTGTTTCCGATCACCATACTTTTATGAACTCATTGCTAATTGAAATGATTAACACATACTGAAGACTAACTATCTCTAACAGAGAACAGGACCCTATTCCCTAAGCAGAAAACTTCATCACCTGTTTATGATTATCACACTTTCATAAACTCATCATCAAGTGAAATAATTGACATGCACTGAAGGCTAACTATCCCTAACAAAGAACACGACCCTAATCCCCACGCAGGAATCTTCAGCACCTGTCCCTGATTACCGAGCTTTCATAAATTCACCAAATAGGATTGCTAACTAAAATGATCAACAGTTACCCAAGCATGAATCACATGAAAACAATGTAACATTCAGTAAAGCAGAGTTTCAGCAAGACAGAGTTCAGTAAAGTAGTGTTTCAACAAAACAAAGTTCAATAAAGTAGTGTTTCAGCAAAACACAATTTAATCAAGGCATGAACAGAAATAATACTAACACACTATAAATCTAATGGGTGAATCTTGTGAAGAAGGTGGGCCCTCCCTTCTCACAATATTTCCCTGAAACGAAAGGAACTAGAGAGAAATGCTCAGAACAGTCTTTTATTCATCTATCCACTGTATCATATTACAACTTGAAGTAAAACACGTCCTTCTCTGTAAATCCTTTCTTAAGTAAAATAGAAGGTCCTCTCTAATGGTGATTTCCTCTTATTTAAAGAGGAGAATCCCTTTGATACAATTTGATCAACAATTTACAGGTGTACATCTGAGTCCTATTCTTAGTCAGATCGACTTTCTAAACTAGAGTAGTATATCCTAGTCTCCCGCAACAGAATGCTATTACAAATGTTGAGTGAGGTGTTGTTGTTGCGGTTGGAGTAACAGCTTCTTTATTTGTCTTCTTGTTACTGTTGTTGTATGTTGTTTCAGCATCGCAAATCGCAGGCTGTTTCAGCCACGTGATTTGCGATCCGACTGTTTCAGCAACTTGGTCTCAGGCAGCAGCGATGGTTAATGCTAGCTCAAGGTGCGGCTGTCGTGGTCAATGTAATAGTTTTGTGTTGTTGTTTCAGCATCGTAGACCACAGGCTGTGTAACAGCTTCTTCTATGTGAGTTGTTATTCCAGCATCGTTGACCATGGACTGTGTAACAACTTCTTATGTGTGAGTTGTTGTTTCAGCATCGTTGACCACGAAGAGTGTAGCAGTTGTTGTTTCAGCATCGTATTCCACAGACTATTTCAGCAACAGGCCTCAATGTTAATCTGCAGTTCGAACTGTTTCAACACTCATACATTTCTGATCAATGGTTAAGTACGAGAGTAATGTAAAATTATATGCAAAATAGATTAAACATATAGTAAAGAGAAGAGACGTTGTATACCTTTGGAAAGATAGGGTAAAGTGATAATGAGAGCTTAAATATGAGTGAAACAAGGGTGTAATGGTGGCAAAAAGTGTGAGCAAAAAGGTACATTGTGTGGTCCTAACATCCCCCCCAACTTAAAATGTTGCATGTCCTCAGGCAACTTCACTCTAAATCAGAGTCTGGATACCAACTCTGAGTGTGCAAGTTACTCAAGCAGTAGTTGTGGGAGGTGTTGTCTATTGGAGCTCTGAACCCTTGAACGTGTTGTAACCTCTGCCAAGCTGTTGTTTCGGCTTTCTTGGGAAACTTATAATGAATTTGATATTTCTCTGTTGGCATCCAAAGAATAGGAAAATGAAACTGATACCCAATCCATCTTTCAGCACATTGCTGAACACACTTGATGTAGCTAGGTACCCTAGAAATTGCTATCTCAAGATTAGTGGGGCTGAAGGGATTGTGTTCTTGTCTTTTTGCAGTAGATTGTTGCCAAAACATGTTATTTGCTTGTAGGGAAACAATCTCTGTGGATCTAATGAACTGTTGACAATTTTGAAGTACTGTTGTCTGTAGTTGTTGAATGTGTTGAGTCATCCCTGGTTTCTTTAAAAAATGATAATACTCTGTAACAGAGGTGGCAGCATTTTGTGGTTCTGGCCCTATCTGGAGAAGGCGGTTATCCTCATTGTGCTTGGCATCTAGGAAGTCATCCTTCCATATAATTTGATTGTTAAGGAAGGAGGTGAGTGCCCAGATCTGGATGTCACCGACAAGAGGGTCGAGGTTAAGCTGTCGGTTCTCCGGGATGGCCTCATTATGAAAATATGTCTCACAGAGGAGGTGTTGATCCATAGCAGAGGCTTCTGCAAAGGTTTTAACAAAATCTGTTGGATGTAACACTGCATGGGGTCTTCCTTCTGTGATTGATTTGATTTGAAACCATGTAAGTCATTCCATGAGGAACAAAGAGTAATTGCAGGATGGTTTCCTTGCAGCCAATAGATTTTGTGCCAAGTCAAATATCAAGAGCAATCTGCCTTTTAGCTCTTTGTTTTGTTTCTTAAGGCCACGAGATTCTAGGCGTGTTTTCTCCAAAGCTTCCCAATTTGAGTAGGTATGATTTATCCAGATTTGTTTGTGTTCCTGCAGGCTTTTGGCCTGTGTAACAACAGACTCTTTTTTCCATTTTTCTATTATTGCCTGCTGATCCCATGGTTGAGTTTGTGTTTCAGCATTGCAAGTAGTAAGCTGAGGTAGGGTCTGAGTGGCTTTTTCCACAAAGGTGTGGGTATTGATCTGGCTGGGAGGGGCATATGCATCAATAGGCAATGTTTGTACAGCTTTGTTAACAAGAGCAAGGGTTTTAGATTTGACATTTGTTGAAGGCTAGGGTTCAGTCTTAATTTTGGAAGGTCCTGCTGGTTCTTTTGTTTCAGCTATAGCTGGTTCTTGTGTGATAGCTATAGCTGGTTCTTGTGTAACAACATGTTTTTCTTCTTTGACTGCAAACGTTGTAGGTTCAGGGGCAGCTCCTGGCATTGGAATTTGAATTACTTTGTATCCTTCTTGATAGTAGATGTCCCCACATTGACTGCACATATATTCTCTACACGAATTCTCTGTTGTAGTTCCCTCTGACATGGTCGTTGTGCAAGCTAGGTTGTACAAATTGAGGTCCTTCTCATAGGCTTCCTTTACTGCGGATAGCTCTTTCTTGTAGGCTTCTAGTTGAGATTTTAGGAACTCATTTTCTTGTAAGACAGAGGCCATTGTTGGTTCTGGTTGAGGGGTGATTGGTTCTTGTGTAGCAGACACAACCGCACTAGCTGGTTCTTGTGGAGAAACTACAGGATCGGCAGCTGCTTCTTGTGTTTCAGCTTCTTGATGTAAGGAAAGTAATGTCGCAGCACCCTGGACCTATGATTCCTGTATCTCAGTATCAATATCAGCAGTTGGTTCTTATGTTTCAGCTATAGCTAGTTCTTGTGTGACAGCTATAGCTTGTTCTTGTGTTTCAGCTACTGAATGAGTAGCTGGTTCTTGTGTTTCAGCTACGAATTGGGTAGCTAGTTCTTGTGGTTCATCTACTTGATGAGTAGTTGGTTCTTGTGTTTCGGCTACTTGATGAGTAGTTGGTTCTTGTGTTTTAGCTACTTGATTTGAAACGGATGATGTCGCAACACCCTGGGCATCTGGTTCTTGTGTTTCAGTGCCCGTGGGTGGAATAGGCAAAGATTTCGGCATTTGGGAGGTTGGTGGTGTACGGGGTATTAGTCGGATGGGTTGGGGGTTTAGGGCAGTGGCAGTAGTGGCTGCCCTTGTTGAGGCCCTTATTCGTTTTCTTTGTAAAAAGGGCGGAAAGAAAGGAATTTGCTTTCGTTTGCGTGGGGGCTTTTCCTCAATGATGGGACAGGGAGAATTGTCTGGTTCAGAGTCATCACTGAGAATATGAAGGGCAGGAGTGGATGATTCTGGTAAAATGTGGGGCAGGCTTGGTATGGCAGGGGGGTTAATTGGGTTGATTGGGTCTAAAGGCGGACTGTTAGGTATTTCTGGAGAATTTGGAGGGTTTTGTGGTTGTTGTTCCTGAAGATTTTCAGGAATTTTAGCAGCTTCTTGGGGATCTGTGGGTGGGTTGTTTAGTGGAGGTTTTTGTTGGGAAAAACCCTTTTGGATAAGAAGTTGAACGAGACGGTGATGGGTGAGTGAAAGGGAGGGATCTTTAGCCTTTTTACAGTAGTGCGACATATTTTTAAGACAACCGAGAAGATAATAAGGAATGTTCACCAATCTATTATGCCGTAAATGAGACAACATGACAAAATCGTGCCGGTAGATTACCTGGTATCGACCTTCACAGGTAAGGTAGTGTTTGAAGAATTTTTCAACTTCCGTCCATGGAGGTGGCAATGAGCTGAGTCGGACACCCCGGCCTTTATGTTCAATTTGTTCCCCTGGCAAGTGGAAATCCTGCTAGGCATTAAGGATGATATGTTTGCAGCTGGACAAGCTAATGCCATTGGTAGGGAGACCCGAAACCTGTGCTATATCCTCTTCTGTAACTGAAATCCGAACCCCTTGGACAATGGAATGATCTTCCTGGATATTTTGAGAAAATTGCAGAACCTGTTGTTGATCAAACCCCTGGAGTCTCTGAAAATAACCGAGCCATCCTACCTGCAGAAACATTTTATAGGCTTCTGGATACAGTTCTAACGGGGTTGTCGTGGCGGGTTTTTACCGTATAACAAAGCCTCCCATAGCTAACAACTCAGTAAAATACACCATCAAAGAGTCGAGTAACAGCTTCTATGCAGAGTAAGTTTTTCAAGTGAAGGCATGCAAATGGTGGTGAAACAAACGAAAGGATGGTAAATAGGAATGGTGGTGGTTAATTCGTGTGAAATGATGGTATACAAGTTTGATATTTACTCCCCCCCTTCAAGTGCGGCTAATAATGATTTTACACGAGTGGTAATAATGATTTGGAATCTTCTCATTAACTATAGCTTAATTGTATTTACATAGAATTTACATACCTTGCCTTTACCTTTTGATTTGTACTTAAACAAAATACAATGCTTGTCCATAATAGTTCTGCAGTGGCCGTGGCAGAAACTTTTGATTTGTTAGCTGAATTGTATCAAGGATTTGTTGACTGGAAGGACAAAATATAGTATAAGAGCGCAAAGGCTTAATGATAGAGACTGCTGAAAAGTTGGTGCTTTAGCGATAGGAAGAATAGAGAAATGTTTGTTGAAGAGTGATGTTGCAGAATATTGCTAAGGAAGTGGTGTTTCAGCCATAGAAAGAAGGGCAAAACAATTGTTGAATGGTGTTGTTTCGTCAATGGGAAAATGGCTAAAAGTTGCTGACAGTGGTGTTTCAGCAATGGGAGAATGTGAAGAATTGCGGAATAGTGGAGTTTCGGCAATGGGAAAAATGGCGAAAGATTGTTGGTAGTGGTGTTTCAGCAATGAAAAATGTGAAGAATTGTAGAACAGTGGAGTTTCGGCAATGGGAAAATGACGAAAGGTTGCTGACAGTGGTGTTTCAGCAATGGGGAAAATGGTGAAAGATTGTTGAATAATGGTGTTTCAGCAATGGGGAAAATGGCGAAAAGTTGCTGACAGTGGTGTTTCAGCAATGGGAGAATGGCGAAAGGTTGCTGACAATGGTGTTTCAACAATGGGGAAAATGGTGAAGGGTTGTTGAACAGTGGTGTTTCAGCAATGGGAAAAATGGTGAAGGGTTGTTGAACAATGGTGTTTCAGCAATGGGGAAAATGGTGATGGGTTGTTGAACAGTGGTGTTTCAGCAATGGGGGATTTTTTCTCTTCTTGAAGTAAGATCGTCCTTCCTTAGTAGGCCTTTTCTTTGATCGAGAATCTGCAAAAATCAATTGTAACATGGTATTTCTTGACAGGGATTATTAGTAAACGAAATCTAATCTAATACTAAAGAAATTAAATTAAAAGAATTAATTGCAATGAGGGGTAGGAGCCCCCTCTAAAAAGAGGTACTGAGCGTCTGCCACACATGTGGCCTTAAAATCTTCTTTGGAAATAGGGCGCTGGTATATATGGAGCCGATGACCATTTACAAGTAACGGTATTTTAGAGTCATCGATTGTGAGAAGCCTTATTGTTCCATTGGGGAAAATAGTGTTTACTTCGTAGGGTCCAATCCATCTTATACGTAGTTTCCCTTGAAATTCTTTAAACCGAGAGTCGTACAGTAGGGCCCAATTACCTTTTTGGAATTGCTTATGCTTGATAGTTTTGTCATGCCATTTTGATCTTTGTTGTTGAATCATAGTTGTCTGATGAATGGCATCT
>ML782249.1:783509-799906 GCA_009831015.1 Picea engelmannii
GTTGTAGTCATTCTATGTTGAATATGATATTTTTGAAGGGTGGCTTTAAAACCATGAGAAGTGAAAGGAGGTCCTCCATCTGTAACTAATTCTCTTGGCACTCCAAATCTGATGAAGATGTCTTCAAATAAGAAATCTATAATCGCTTCTTTGGTCGCTCTATGGAGTGCTTTAGCTTCCACCCATTTGGTCATATAGTCTGTGCATACCACTATGTAAACTTTTTGATTAGATGGGGGGTTAATGGGTCCTACAAAGTCTAAGGCCCATCTTTCAAATGGTTCAAGTACTATCTGGGGGTTTAATGGCATTTCATCTCTATGATTAGGTTGGCCCATTATTTGGCAGCTATCACAGGATCGAACATATTTCCTTGCATCTTTAAAAAGTGAGGGCCAATAATACCCCATCCTGAGAATTTTATGTGTTGTTCTCTTATCAGAAAAATGCCCTCCACAAGGGCCATCATGACAAGATTTTAGTAGGTCATAAACCTCATCTTCTCTAATGCACCTTCGGATTTCTTGATCAAGTCCTGTATGGAAAAGACACCCACTTATCCAACTATACCGAGCACTTTGTTGAATGATTCTTCTTTTCTCTCGGTGAGATAGGTGTGGTGGTAACTTCCCTGCAACCAAGTAGTTAGCAATGTCTGCATACCAGGGTGAGTGAGCAGAAACTGCAAATAGATATTCATCAGGAAAGGAATCATCTATTGGGGTATCATCATCAGGTGACAACCAAGAAAGGAAATCAACAACTACATTTTCTTTTCCTGGTCTATCTACAATTGTAATATCAAATTCTTGCAATAATAGTAACCATCTGGTGACTCGAGCATTTGTGATAGGTTTGTTCATTAGATATTTGATAGATGAGTGATCAATATGGACAAGAGTAGCGTAGCCAGTGATGTAATGTCTAAATTTATTAATAGCATAGATAACTGCTAAAAATTCCTTTTCAGTGACTGTATAATTGAGTTCAGCAGGAGTCATATTCTTGCTAATGAAATAAATAGCATAAGGGAGATGATTTTCTTCTTGTCCCAAGATAGCTCCTATTGTAGTATCTAAAGAATCAGAGGATATATGAAAGGGAAGTGTCCAATTAGGTCCTCTAAGAATAGGAGTTGTAGATAACTGATGTTTAAGTGTATTAAATGCTTCCTGGCAAGAATTAGTCCATTTGAATTCAGCATTTTTCATCAGTAGCACAAACAGGGGAGAAGCTATTTTGGAAATTTTTTTGATAAATCTTATGTAGTATCCAGCATGTCCTAGAAAACTTCTTACCTCTGTTTGGGTTTTGGGAGTAGGAAGATCCTTAATGACTTGTATCTTGGATGGATCCACCTAAATTCCTTGAGATGAGATAAAATGTCCAAGCACTATTCCTTCACTCATCATCATATGACATTTTTTTGTACTTAGGGAGAGTTGGGCTTGTATACATCATTTAAGCACTTTCTCAAGGTTTTGTAGTGCTTCCTGAAAAGAAACACCATAAGGAGTAAAGTCATCCATAAAAATTTCCATAGAGTCATTAAGCATATCAGAAACGATTCCTATAACTGCTCTTTGGAAGGTTGTTGGTGCATTACATAGTCCAAATGGGAGAACTCTATAAGAAAGTGGTTTTATCTTGATCTTGGGGTGCAATTTTGATCTGGTTATACTCACTGAAACCATCTAAAAATGAGAAAAATTCTTCCTTGACAAACTGTCTAACACCTGATCAATGAATGGTAATGGAAAGTGATATTTTTGAGTAGCTTTATTTAAGGCTCTGTAATCCACACATACTCTCCATTTCCCATTTTTCTTAGGAACTATTACCAATGGGGAAACCCATTCACTGTCTGATATAGGATAGATAAACCCTGCATCAAGCAATTTTTGAAGTTCTTCTTTAAGGATTTCTCTTAAATTAGGGTTCATTCGTCGTTGAGATTGGCAGATCGGTCGACAATCCTCCTTGATATATATACGATGAGTAATAAGTCAGGAGAGATTCCTTTCATATATGTATAGTCCCAAGTGAATGCTTCTTTATGTTCAACAAGTAACTTCATTAATTGTTTTGTTTCAGCATCTGTCAGATTGGCGTTTATGTTTAGTGTTTTGCCAGGTTCAATTTCTACTGGTATGCTTTTGGAAGAGATGGTGGCAGATGTTTGAGGTGGGTTCTCAGAGTCAAGGTTTTCCTGATTATCTGACTCCAAAATTGTAGCTAGCTGGTTGTGAGTTTCTGGAGTCACGGAGGAGGGTTCACAAATAAAATTATTAATTACTTCATCCTCGGTGGTGTTTTTAAGGCTTAGAGATTGTCCGATAGTCAAGATGGGTTGAGTAAGTTGATCATCAAAGTCTACCCATACAGAATTATCATTATTAATCAGGGGTGTAGTGTGAGGGTAGAGGGTAAGTTGTTTGATCTTGTAACCGTTGGAGATTTTCATTGAACCTAATCTACAGCTGATGAAAGCATCTGTTGTGGCTAGCCAAGGCCTACCCAAAATTAAAGGGTGGCCCCCCAACTTTGTTTTGGGTTGTAATACCACAAAGTCAGCTGGATAGTTCCAGGATTCCACTGAGATAATTAGATCTTCAATGACTCCCTCCGGTTTGATTGTGGATCGGTCAGCTAATTCTAGGATAGTTGGGGTGTCTCTGGTTTCATTTTGCAATTGTAACAGTTTTGAGGTTTCCAGAGTCATAATGTTGATAGCGGCACCTAAGTCTACCAGGACTTGATGGATTATCATTTTTCCAATTTGTACTGAGACGGTAGGGTGGCCGGGATCACCATATTTAACTGGGGGGGCTTTACCTGACATTAGTGCAGACAAGTCACCCATAACAAGGACTGTGAGGGGATCCTTAATTTTCCTACCAGGCTTCTTAACACAAATGTCTCGCATCATCCTGGCATAAATAGGTACATCTTAGAGTGCTTGTAGTAGAGGAATTTTGACATAAAGATTCTGTAATTCCCCTAGAAGATTGAAAGCAGGTGGCTCATGCGTTTTAGTCAAAGCTAAATGCTCAGGAAATGGTGGTTTTGTTGTTTCAGCAACATTGCTAGAGGATGATTGTACCTCTTCAGGTACATCATGCTCTTTTGTTTCCTCTTTATAAGAAGAGGTAACATCATCTATGATAGGTTCTATTATTCTCCCAGATCGTAAATGAATATTGTTTTATTGCGCAGGGAGAAGAGAAAATGTAGGTTGGTTATGAATATCAATGCACTGCACAGCTTTATTATTGGGGTTAGGGTTAGGTTGTATAGGTAGCTGGGGTCTCATCATTTGATTGTTTGGTGGAGTACTTGATGGTAAGGAGAGTGGTTGTAGAAATTCTGATTGAGGTAATTGATTTGGGAAGGGGAGTTGTTGTCCTCTCCAATTTGGATTCCATTGGTTCTAATATGGTTGTTGTTGTTGTGGAGGCCAAGGAGTCCACATTGATGGATCAACAAAGGGTGGGTTAGTTCATTGCATGGGTGGGTAATTCATTTGGTTTGGATATTGCATTTGATTATAGGGAGGGTAACTCATTTGATTGAAAGAAGGATAGTTATTCCAACGATTAGAAGATGTAAATGGCATGTTAGGATTCATACCTTGTCCCCACGGTTGCCATTGCCTTCTCTGTGTCAACAGATAGACAACTTCAGCTTCTTCATCAATTGGTTGTAATGATGCCTTGATCCCTGGTAAAGATGGACATTGTTGAGTTTCATGATCTTTATCACAGATGGTGCAGATTGGATTTTTGTCCAATGGACATTCCCTTCGTGGGTGCTTGTCTCTGCATTTAGAACAAAATATGGATAGGGTTGCTTCTACTTCTGCTTGCTTCTTTTGAATCTGCAGTGTGTCAATTTGTGAGAAAAAGAGCTTAACATTTCAGTTTTAAAACCTTCAAGTAAATTACCTATTTCAGCTCTTGTTGCTCCCCCACTGGCTGATTTTTGGACTCTTGAGAATGTGGTGTCCTTGTTGTTTGATCTATTTCTTGAAGCTCCTCTTGAACATCTTTTGCATAGGTTAACAATTTCATCGTATGATTCCTTAGATATGTCCCATTTTCCAAGAATATTCATCATATCTAGACAGTCATCCCTTACTCCTTTTAATAATATGGTTTTAAGAATATCTTTACTTACATTAGGGTGACTGGATCTTTGTAGATTATACGGTAGCCTTTCTACAAAGTCCTCCAGATTTTCATCCTCTTTCTGCATCATCTTAAATAGTTCCTCCCTTTTTTCTCTTGTTCGGCAATAATCCTAGTATTTATTCAGGAATTTCTATTTCATTTGGTCCCATGTTGTGATTACATGGCCTCCAAGACTCATGAACCATCTTAGTGCATTTCCTTTCAATGTTGCTGGAAATAGTTTTAATTATTGAGCATTGGAAATGTAATCATAACTTATGCATAATATATCAAACTCAAAAAGGAATTCATCGGGATCCTCTGAAGATAAACCATGAAAGTTAGGTAGTGTTGAGAGTGGAATGTTATTCATGGGGGCTACCCCTCTAGGAATATCACCAATAGGAAATCCTAATGTAGAAAAAGAGTTTTCATCATTTACCTCTCCTTCAGGACCTGCCTGTTCTTCATGATGCAATTCTTCATTGTACTCATCCATGTTTTCCTCTATCTGCTCCCCTGTTGCGCTTGCTCTATTCTCAATGTTTCCTGTTGGTTTCTTGATTGTCTCAGGACTCCAAACCTCTTTCCCCGTTTCGAAGTTTGCTTGAAATGAAGGTTGGGATTTTGGTTTCCAAGTATTTGGTTGTTGAGCAGCAGATTCAGACTTTGATATAATCTCGTCAATATAAGTATTTCTTCCTCTTCTTCCTCTGCCCCTACCACCTATAGGGTCAGTGTCTTTGGGGTCTCTGTGTCCTCTCATGCAATCTTTGTATCTGAAAAATCATAAGTGCTTTTGAAATCTATAATTACCTTCCCCGGCAATGGCGCCAAAATGTTGGTCACTATAATTTCTTATTTAACTAAACAATCAAGTGCTACATAAATTGTCAACCCATGGAAGTCTGTTTATTTCAAAGGTAACCATGCACTATATATGCTCAATCTCAAAAGCAACCTAGAGTTGTAGTAAAAACATATTAATCACACTTTGCCTTGAACAAACTGAAGTTATAACTTGAATTAGAGGAAAGCAATCTACCTATTGTAGAGTTTAGTGTTTAAAGAAATAATTGTCCAAAGAATCCTGGATTACATTAAAGAAATGACAAACTGGAAAAGAAATCCTTCAATACACTGCAAAAGGAAAGACCAACTATTCTATAACCAGAGAACAGGACCCTATTCCCAAAGCAGGAATCTTCAACACCTGTTTCTGATCACCAAACTTTTATGAACTCATTGTTGATTGAAATGATTGACACATATTGAAGACTAACTATCTCTAACAGAGAACAAGACCATATTCCCTAAGAAGGAAACTTCAGCACCTGTTTCTGATTATCACACTTTCATAAACTCATCATCAAGTGAAATAATTGACATGCACTGAAGGCTAACTATCCCTAACAAAGAACAGGACCCTAATCCCCAAGCAGGAATCTTCAGCACCTGTCCCTGATTACCGAGCTTTCATAAATTCACCAAACAGGATTGCTAACTAAAATGATCAACAGTTACCCAAGCATGAATCACATGAAAACAATGTAACATTCAGTAAAGCAGAGTTTCAGCAAGACAGAGTTCAGTAAAGTAGTGTTTCAGCAAAACAGAGTTCAATAAAGTAATGTTTCAACAAAACATAATTTAATCAAGGCATGAACAGAAATAATACTAACACACTATAAATCTAATGGGTGAATCTTGTGAAGAAGGTGGGCCCTCCCTTCTCACAAGATTCCCCTGAAACGAAAAGAACTAGAGAGAAATGCTCAGAACAGTCTTTTATTCATCTGTCAATTGTATCATATTACAATCTGAAGTAAAACACATCCTTCTCTGTAAATCCTTTCTTAGATAAAACATAAGGTCCTCTCTAATGGTGATTTCCTCTTATTTAAAGAGGAGAATCCCTTTGATACAATTTGATCAACAATTTACAGGTATACATCTGAGTCTTATTCTTAGTCAGATCAACTTTCTAAACTGGAGTAAGATATCCTAGTCTCCCACAACAGAATGCTATTACAAATGCTGAGTGAGGTGTTGTTGTTGCGGCTGGAGTAACAACTTATTTATTTTTCTTCTTGTTACTGCTATTGTATGTTGTTTCAGCATCGCAAATCGTGGGTTGTTTCAGCCACGGGATTTGCGTTCTGACTATTTCAGCAACTTGGTCTCAGGCAGCAGCGATGGTTAATGCTAGCTCAAGGTGCGGCTGTCATGGTCAATGTAACAGTTTTGTGTTGTTATTTCAGCATCGTAGACCGTGGGCTGTGTAACATGTTCTTAAGTGTGATTTGTTGTTTCAGCATCGTTGACCATGGACTGTGTAATAGCTTCTTCTGTGTGAGTTGTTGTTTCAGCATCGTTGACCATGGAGAGTGTAGCAGTTGTTGTTTCAGCATCATAGACCACGGAGACTGTAGTAGTTGTTGTTTCAGCATCATAGACCACGGAGAGTGTAACAACTTCTTCTGTGTGAGTTGTTGTTTCAGCATCATGGTCCACAGACTGTTTCAGAAACAGGCCTCAATGCTAATCTACAGTTTGAACTGTTTCAACACTTATACATTTCTGATCAATGGTTAAGTACGAGAGTAATGTAAAATTATATGCAAAACAGATTAAACATATAGTAAAGAGAAGAGACATTGTATACCTTTGGAAAGATAGGGTAAAGTGATAATGAGAGTTTAAATATGAGTGAAACAAGGGTGTAATGGTGGAAAAAAGTGTGAGCAAAAAGGTACATTGTGTGGTCCTAACACTAATTTGTTCAAAGGATCCAAAGACTCATACTCTATAAGAGTGGAGGTTGTGAAAATGGTGGTAGTGGTCACATAAGGAATTTGTGATTTAGATCATGATCCAACCAAACAGTAGGGATAGATTATGAATGAGCTACTAAAGGTGAGACATTGTCTTGAGTAACATGTAGTTGATAACTACAACATGTGAGTGGATCAATGGTGGATCATTGTTTAGACCCAAATGGACGTGTTTTGACCAAATTTAGGTGCAACATGTAGTTTAGAACTACAATATGTGAGTGGATCAATGGTGGATCACCATTTAGGCCCAAATGGATGTGTTTTGACCAAATTTAGGTGCAATTCCTGACATTTTTTGCGCCCACTAAAGAGCCCATAGTTGATTACATTTAGGAGATAAATTGACACTAAAGTAGGCATAGATGGCGCCCACTTTAGCACTGACTGATATGTCAAACCTAAAAGACAAATAAACTTGTGGGCAAGGGGATGAAAATGTCATTTTGGAGGGGAAGAATTACAAAAACATGAATTGGGTGTTTGTTAGGGCGAATAGAGAAAGAGTGTGACCTGTCCAACTGAATTCCCTTCTACATTTTGACTCCAACATGATTTGAGAGTTTTCTAGGGTGAATGGAGATAGAGTGCAACCAGTCCAATTGAATTTCTTGCTACATTTCAACTCCAACACAATTTGGGTGTTTCTTAGGGAGAGAGGAGATAGGTTGCGACTAGACAAACTCAATTTAAAATTACAATTGGACTCCAGTATGATTTGGGTGTTTCCTAGGGTGAAGGGAGATTGGGCATGACCATACCAACTAATTTTCAAACTAGATTTGGACTCCAACACGATTTGGGTGTTTCCTAGGGGGAATGGAGATAGGGTGAGACCAGAGCATGATTTTGGGGTTTCCTAAGGGAGAACTGAGATTTTCAGGTAAAACAATTATCGAATTTCACAATTCAACCTCTTTATCTATAAATTTACTCATGTTTTATGGTCTATCTGAGTTTGACATTTTCTTATCCTTGTTAGAATAGGGAAAAAAATACCAGGAAGAAGAGAGAAGAAATAAGCACCTTTAAAAATCGTCACCAATTCCACTTGCCCAAATCGTGACAGAAGGGATTATCCATAGATTGTTTAAAATGTCAAGTAGAGGGAAGGAAGCAAATTCTATCCATAATGAGGTAAGTCCTTCTCAATTTATATATTTTTAATTATTTCAATTTTTATTTTATTTCTTTAGTTATTTGTTTTTTGTTGAAAATTTTAACACAAAAAAAATATTTTATATATCTAGGGACATGAGACTAACCAGGAGAAAGATGCCTTGTATTCAATATTGGGGATGGAGGCCATAAAAAAAATTGACGATGTAGACCTGAAAACGCTTGAAAAATACATAGAAAAACGATCCACTAAGACCCCTGAAACATTGCAAGCAAATCAAACCTGTGAAAGGGAATCAATTGATTCCCCAACCACTCCCAAATCGATTAGAAAATAAAGGAGTAAATAAATGAGGATGACCTCATTGAATATGGAACAGAGAGAGGAGACCTCCAATGTTGAAGCCACTCCTGAGACCCAAACTTCTTCCACCACGCCATGTTTTGGAACTTGCATTGGGAACTATGATACAATGATAGAATATGATATGGTTTCGGGAAAAATCAGAATGTCAGATGCCAGGAAGGTTTTTGTGAACAAGTTGAAGGAATCATGCCTTCAACGGTTCAAAGGACATCTCCATTTTTTGTTCTCAAAGATACCAATGTACCTGCATAAAGCTGTAATTAATGACATGAAGTCTGAATTTGGCATAGGTTGGTCAGTAAAAAAGGTGAAAAGACAAATGTCTCAGAATTGCAAGAGATTTAGGTGCAACCAAACAAAGAAGATAAAAAAACTCTTTACCGAGCTAAGGCTCAAATAAAGGCCAATTGATGTCATTATAAAAGTATGGAAAGAACTTGTAAATCATATGAGAAGTCAGATGCACGGAGGAAGTTCGATGAGGAGAGTATCCAGGTATTTCAATTTGCTCATAATATTATATCAAATTTCTTATACAATTTTTATATTTTATTTGTGCATAGTTCAATTGACTTAGTTTATGTTTCAGGACAAGGCCTCCAAATCTAGGCTTGCAAAACTCCAAGCCTTGATATGCACCTTTGTAAGTATATTTATTATATGAAATGGTTTTTTTTTCCTAGAAAAAAGTAAATGATTACATATTTACTAGTTTAACTAGTCCATGTGCCATGTTTTGATAGGAGGAAGAATATGGTCAGCATCCAACACATTTTGAAAAATAAATGTTACAAAATAAAAAGTGGACCGATTTTGCAATATGGATGGAGAACGAGGTATCAATAGTACTGAAGGATCCCTTGCCTTGTTTTTTCCCTAGTTTTTGTCAATGGCTCCCTGTTTGGGCATTCTTGTCCTTTATTTCCTTTGAATATTATGAACTTGTGGACTGTTCCTTGCGATTTATGGAGTTTGGAAATACTATCCCTTGTTTTCCAACTCCTAATAACAAACATAGTTTGCCTAGCAAGGATTTTCCCCTTTCATTTAATTTATTTATATTTTTCTACTATTTGGATAAGTTGGATTCTCATCCAACATTCATAGGGACTTCTTTCCCTTGGATGTTATCTAACATAGTTTTTTTTCACTAATAGATGGGTGATAACTTCATCATCCATCTTACAAAGTGAACACATGCCAGACCCTTGGTTACTTCTCCTTTGCAAATGATCTCAAAGAAGTAACTTGTCTCTCAACACCAACCACATATAAACACATGTCTTCATAGGAGCTCTAATATTCCAAGAGGGATTTCACCACAATGATTTTGTCTTGTTATTCATTACATAACATAGTTTTGTACCATAGCTTTGCTTTCTATTATCTTAGAATAGGATTCTTGGACCAAACCAAACTATATTTCTCATCCCTAATCCTTACATGAATATGAGATAAAGTTCCACATAACATTGTCATTGTGCTACATGTTATTCACCAGTTTGCACAAGCTGGATTTCCTGAAGATCTGCCAAAGAATGAGCAATCAGTGCTCATAGATGCAGAATTTAGAGTTCAGTCGGTCTTGCAAAAGACCCCCTTTTCCCACATTTCCACCATTGTAATAAATGTCCTAAGTATGAGATTTTGTAAAATTCTATTGGCCACCCAAGATCAGGAGTGAGCACATACTTTGGAGTGTTTTTTTCTACTTGTTAATTATTTTTCCTGCTTTCCTTAGTGAACGATTAAATAATTTCTAAGTTTTTTCACTCAGAAGACTAGCTCCAGAGCCGAAGTATGTACTGGAGATCAAGTCTTGGCATGGAAAATCCAATGTCTAGTGTCTAAATGTATATGAGCTCATACTAGGACATATTGATTGAGTCATGTGAAAATTGCGACTAGGTTTGATAGGTTTTTTTTAAGTTTTTAGTGAATTAATTAAATTCCCGCAAAAATGGAATTTATTAATTCTAAGTTAATAAATTGTAAAAATATGGAATCAAACATTTTTAGATGCCATATTTACAATCGTTTTCCAGTCCCGAGTATCATGTGAACCCCTATTTCCCATCTTTCGATACAAAAAAAGTGATTATTATCACTCAAAAGTCAAATTTACTCAAAAATTACAGAAAAGGGGTAATTAAATTCATTTCCTAAATTTTAGGAGAACCAGGGAACATGTTTGAAACATGTTTTTCTCCTATCCCCAACCAACTAGAATCCTAGGCGATTTAGCTAAAGGTGAGGTCGACCTATATGAGGTCATGTGGACTTGGGGGAGATCCCAAAGTGGGGACTCGATCCCACATGCTTGAGTGGTGCACATCCCAATGCTCACAACTCACCCTCACACTTCACTTCACTCCCACTCACTCTCACTTCCACTCCACCTCACTCCATTCATCCTCACTTCACTCCATATCACTCCCTTTTCACCCTAGTTCACTACAAATTTTATTATGAGGTAACATGTATTTTTTACATTTCAGTTTTGTGATTAATTTGTGAATAATATAAGGTATGCTATCATATAATACGGTAAGATTAATCTATCTTGATTTGTCTTATTGCTTCTTTATTTCATAGACTCTTACACGGCATGCTTTATTTTTGGTTAAATTAAGATGCGTGTGTGAGTTGTGTTGTGTAGGGAAGGCCTTTAACCACTTTGTTGTAGGATTGAAGTGTAGTTGTAGGTTCCTCAAGTTTGGAGGAGTGACAGGTGGTTGTTTCCATCATCTTCATCCAAAGAGATCCAAGGATAAAGCTCCCTCTTTTTCACATAAAGAGAACCTTGTAGCCCAAAAGTTCCAGGCTCAAGCAAAAACTCAAAATTTCAATAAAAATCTTTCCCCTACCCTCTTTCTTTGGTTGCATGTTGTTTAGAATAGCTTTAAATTTTATTTTAAACATCTAAAGGCTGCATGCATTTTTTCCCTCGATCTAATTACAATTTTATCAATTTTAAAGAATAGATCTAGGCAAGTTTTAAGCATTTTCTTGATCTTTTCATCAAGAGTCTAGGTCAAAAATTGTGCTTGGTTTTAACTTCTTTATCAAGATGTTTAGAGGTATTATGTTTTATGTTTCAAAACAGAAAACAACAGCCACTAAAAAATCCTAGGTTAGGCTAGTCTCAAGTGTCAAAAGTCGCAAAAAAATATCATTTTTTGCCTTAGAATATTTTTCAGAAAATTTGATAATTTTTTTTTTTTAAACTTCTTTCCATCATTTCTAAATTCATTTGTTTGTTGTTTTGTTGCAGAAACAATAGGTTCAAGAGGATATTCTGCCAGTTTCAAGAAAAATCAAGGCTTCTAGGGCACCCTAGGGGGTTGTGACTTCGTCAAAACGAAGTTTCCTTTTTCTGTCTTTTCTTCTTGTATTCTTCTTAACGATCCAATAATAAGGATCCCTCTTCTTCTAAAAGAGCTAAAAGCTCAAATATAACATTGGTTATCCATTGTAATAGTGCAATAAAATCGGGGCCTTAGTGCCCAGTTTCTTCATCCCCTTAGGGGGATTTGCATTGTGGGTTTGTTTTTGTCTTTTGAGTTGTGCATGTTATCCCCCAATTTTAGGGATAACTAGGAGATCATGTCTCGAGGCCTACTAGTCCTAGATATGGAGTACCGAGAGAAGGATTGACTTGAGCATGGCCCTGGAGGGCCCACCTTTTCCTTTCTTCCATCATCTTTATCTTGTCAGCAGCAACAGCATCCATCACCATCAGGTTGGTCCTGTGCTAGAGAAGGTTCTTGATCCATGAGGTAATTGGTCCAGGTATCATGGTATGTGTCACTTTGATCATCAAACCCTTTGAATATATGCATCTGATTCCTTTTATTTCTATCAAACTGCTTGGATCTTACACTTTCCCACTTGACCATGTTTTGGGGGATTGACAGGGTTCCCTAGCAAGCTCGTGTCTCTAGGTTTTGGTTTTCCACTGGGGGGATTTCTGAAGGGCCATCGTCTGCTCCCATCACATCATCACCTTTTCATCTTGTTTCCTGCTCACCTATCCCTTTCCACTTGTACGGACATTGGGTTGACCTATTTTCAAGATTGAACCTTATCTCATGGGAAGAAGGGGCTAAAGGCCCAGAAGGTAAAAGCAAGTTGGTAAAAGATAAAAGCCTAATAATAAAACCTTGAGATGCTTCGCCTAGGGATCCCTGAGAAAGAAATAAAAGGCTTCTCAACAAGAAACAAGAGGGATCCAAAAAAATAATAAAACAAGACCTAACCAAAGGATAGGGGGTCTCATCACGATCCATCATATTAGGTCCATGGGTACCTAGCAGTATGACATTGCCACCAGCTGGTTACCACGCCAAGGCAGTGAATCTTGGTTGCATGGCCAAGGGAAAGGGGGTCTCATCACAAGCCAGCCTTCTCATTTCTATGAAAATACTTGTGGGTAACGCTATCACCACTGGTCACCACGCCAGGGAAATGTCCCCTGATTATCTCTTGAACAAAAAAGGCAATAAAATAATAAAATAATGAAGAATAAAAGGCAAGAATGGGCTTGGAAAAAATGCATCCAGGACAAGTACAACTCACCTTCTACAAAGGCACCCACAGGTAACGTCTTTTGCATCCTTAGCCCTCATTGTGCCCACATGTTTGGACATCCCCTGACCACATCACCCACTTACATGGCGCAGATGAGGTCTCTTCCATGAACTTTTCTATTTCTATGGGCACTAGCCCAATAGGATGCCTTGTCTTTTCTCCAAAACTTGTATTGCAAGTTGATGTAATGTCTTTGAGCTTTTAGAAGATGTATTAGGGATTTATTGCATATGTTTAATAATAATGATGATGAAATGTGATTGACATTGCTATGATCCCTGTGATTGATGAGCCCATGGAGGGCGTAGATTTTCATGTGCAGAACCATGCCCGATGGACATGTACCATTTTGGACCGGTACACATGGGGATATGATCAGTTCGGACCTCCATAGGGCTGAAGAGCCCACCAGATGGATGTTGAGACCCCATCAAGGGGAAGAGACATGAAAAATATGCATCAGGGGCTTTGCACCGGAGAAGAAGAGGAGGTTCCACCAGAGGCACCCTAGCAGAGCTTGACCTAAGGGCATTGGCCCTTTTTCAGTTGAAAGTTGGCCTTGGAAGGCCTAGGACATCACCCATGATGACCATGACATCATCCAGCCTTGTGGACATCTTGGGAGGCAAACTAGGCAGTATTGGCATGTGTGGCATGTTGGAGAAGCCCAAGGAGGGCTAATGTTTTTCTCCAGGATGCTCCATTTTCCATAAAAGGGGCTAAAGTCTCCTTTAGAGGGGCTTGATGTCTCTTTTCATCTTGATTAGGTTTTTAATTTAACATTTTAATGTAAAAAAATATGATTTTAGTATTTTGGCCTTGTCGGCCTTTTTCATGACCTAAAATGTAAAATTAGGTCATGGCATGGTATAAATGAAGGATTTTCACCTTCATTTTTCATAACAACTTACTCACTCCATAAGGAGGTCTGAAATTTGTGCCCTCTCTTGGGTAATTGGTTGATTTAATGATGCACACTTGTTGAAGGAGGATCTTTTTGGCATGTTTTGGCATTTCTCTTAATGGAAGGTGTTACAACTAGGGTTTGCAATGCTATTTCTTGGTGATATGTAAGTATTTTTCTGCAAAATGTCTTGAATGAATGGTTGTAGTTTCATTTCTTGCATATATTTATAATTTTGTTGAATAAAAACATAGGTGACAAGCACACAAGTAATTCCTTGTCTCATGTCCCGATTGAGAGAAATTTTTCATCCATTGATTGAAGAAGGAGAGAGCCTAGACATTGCTACACTCTCTTTCTCTCTTCATTTATTGCTATTCATATTATCTATAAGATGAGAAGAAGGAGACGCCTTAAGCCTAGGTTTTCTACACTTTGGGCTGATTTTTCTAGGTTTTGTTGATAGAGCCTTATTGTAGCAACACTCTACTTCATCAAACCCTCTTGTCTTGGTTTTATGCTTCATCTTCAGCTAACCATGATTTCCAGTGAGTTAAGGAAGGAGGAGAGAGAACCTAGGCCTAGTTCATCTACACCAAGGTGAGCCTCTCTCCCTTAGGGTTTGTGTCCTTGAGGCCTTGCTCTAGCAACACCTCAAGGATTAATCCTCTAGTCCTTAGCCTCATTATTTTCTTTGATCCTTCAGCTCTTGCGTCCTTCACTATTGACTCCATTTAACCCTAAGGCATTGCTCTAAATATATTTTGCGTTGAAGTGAACCTGATCAAAACTACTCTCAATACATTGAATGAAACCCTAACTACACTAACCCTAGCTTATATACTAACCCTATTAACTGAAGGGTTGTCGTCATCTCTTGATATTAACACATTTATGTAGCTAAATGTTTTTCTTTATAAGCAATTGAATGGTGTTGAAGGCATTAATTGAATGAAGTGTTGATTTATTACATTGAATGCCATATTGTTCCAGCATTTATTGGTGAAGTGACATAATTTTCATTGCTATTTATAAACATTGACTTTGTCAATATTTATTGTCAAATTGCTTATGAATGCATCAGATAGTCATTGATTTACATAAAGTACTAACCCTTTGATCAAATATTGCATATATTAGTTTATTGTTGCTTTGTCTCAGGTAGGTATATCTCTTTGGGGGTTTTACTTTATTATTGGCCTTTTGGTTGTACTATATGCTCAGTGGTGACTTGTGAGGGGGGAATAACTACTTTATCATGTAATCCTTTGCCTTCTCAAAACCCCAGGTCATCGAGGACGTCTCCCCTGGGCCTTACCTCCCTAAAGAGAAAGAACCATCCCATTGTGGTGACATTGGGTGGGATTGGTTCTTGTTACGCCAGTTTGACCTTCAAACCTCAAGCCTTTTATCATTGCTACCAACTATGCGATAACATTTTGGCGTCGTTGTTGGGGAACACTGAGTCAATTCTCCTCAAGATGACATTTTCGGTAAGCCTTGCCTCATAATCCTTATCTTACAAGCTTACCTGGCGACTCCACTTAGGGTGTTTTCCCTTTATATTTTTGATGATTTCAAGAAAATCATCTGGAAAATACACAAATAGCTAATGATGGCCCGTAGTGGGCGTCAATATATACCTTCATCTGCTATGACCTATGCAAATCCTATCACCCCCGTAAGTTCTCCCAAATGGTCTCATGAAGAACTCGTTATCCCTTTAGGCTTAGATAACACCAAAGGGGGGTTACATGATCTACCCAAGAAGGTCGAGTAGTCCTAGATACCTAAGTTTTCAGGGGAAAAGGGATCCTATGGTGACTCTCATTGGACCAAGTTCTGTGAAGAGTTTCATTTTCACCAATCCAGACTGTTATAACCTTATAATTTATAGGATCAACCAGTGACTGAGATGTTATCCCTTTACTGTGTTTGGTTGCCAAATAATTTTCCATTCTGTAAATAATTTGAGAAAAAAGAAAGAAAAGAAAAAGAAAATGAGAAAAGAATAAAAGAGGGTATAAAAGAAATTGAGTAAAGCCCCATGCAATAACAATGACCTAGTCCATACAATTTAAGCATGGACAAGTCCTTTTAAATTGATGTTGATAGGATTAGTGAATAAGCTTGGCTAAACTGTTTAATCTTAGCCAAGCAGTTTAGGTTAGCTAGTGAATAAATTTGACCAAACTGCCTAATCTTGATCAAATAACCCCAGGGTAGAGTAATTTCTTAGTCCAATAGTTTAATCTGGGATAAATTTCATAGGTAAGTAGGTTAGAGCATAGGTTAGTTGGTTTTATTTCAATAAAACATGCATGATGATCGATGTTGAACCATATCTTTGATGTTTGAAAGTGGGATGCCTAACCCCCATGGTGACAAAAAGCAGGGAAAGTTGGGAAAACCCA
>ML782249.1:799956-812198 GCA_009831015.1 Picea engelmannii
CCCCCCCCCCCCGACCGTTCTACCTTTAACGGTGGGGGGGGGGTCCAGAATTATGGGTAACAAAAGTGCACATCTAAACGATTGAGGCATTGGCACTTAGATCCATGATCGATATTAAATTTTGTACCCCCTCGACCATTCTTCCTTTAACAGTGGAGGGGGGAAGGGGGGGGTCCGAAAATTTTGTTAAACGTTGCGCTCAAATCTACAATCCAGCGGAAGGCGCACTGATGGACGGCTGACGACATTTTTCGGACCCCCCCGACTGGTCTACTTTTAACAGTGGGGGGGGTCCAGAATGGAATGGTTTTCTGGCAGGCCCCCTCCGCTAACATGGCAGGAATCTATTGCACTAGACTCCCACCACTTACCGCAAACCATCTTACCACTTACCACTTACCACTTTTCTGACATACCCTCGTCGTCCCGTGACATAATTTTCCACTATCTTCTTCTAATGGTCTCATCTCATAACTTTTGTCAGTCCTTTCCCATTGCTCACCCGTCACAGGTCCCTTCACCATTGTTGGTCCTCAATCTACACCCTCCACATCACATGGTCGTACTCGTCACTTGTTTTTACCTGCCATCTCACGCTCCAAAGGACCCGTTGGACATTTATTACAGGCTAACTTATCTGTTATCCTGTTGATCTGTCCCCTATGCCCAACGGGTCTCTGTTTTCTCAAAAATAAGACTTCTCCTCATTCACCCATTGCTCATCTTATCTGCACACCAGAAATATTTTCCTTGTCCTCTCTCTGTTTCAGCCAGCAACCCAAAACCACAGCCATCCCCACTAATGTTTTTGTTTGAATTGTAGGTACTTTTCACAGAGATGGTGCCAAAATCAAAGAAAGCAGAAGCTAAGGAAAATCCTTTCCTCCCGCCTCCTGTCTACCTCGACAGGATCCCATTAGGTGACAAAGATCATCTAATCCCAAATGCAAGGTGCGAATTTGACTTCGCAGAGTTGCAGTCATGGCTCAAAGACACTTTCTTTCTTAGATCAGAGCGATGAAATTGGGCTCTGGGAGTCCAATCTTCCTCTATATCTGTTCCCCTAGGTCCATCATTTCCCTGAATTTGCCCTCAAATGCCAAGCTCATTACCTCCCTAACCAGAGAATCATAGTCTCATCATCGGGAGAAACTTTGTTCTTCATCACACCAGAGGCCATTGATCAGATAATGTAGATACCCAGAACTGAATCCACCTCCCCTTTTAATCTTGAAATCATAATAGAGTTATACCAAAAACTATCTTTCCCTCAGAGAGCCCAAATTTTTGAGTTTTTCCTCCCACGGGATGCTCATCTCCCCAATTCAAATCCCCCGTATCCTTCCTCCATGTTCTCAGAAAAGGGAAACCAAGTCATTTCATCACTCTGTTCTCTGCTTGGTTATCTTTCGAATGAATGGGTGGATGAACCTATATTGGGTTTTCAGTCCATTTTATCTACAGAGGAAAGGCCCACCACTCAGTTCGACTACAGTACTTTCCTGGCGGAGAGTATTCACGAGCAACTTTCAAAATTCTCTACAGAAGGCATGTTCTAGTATTCCTCCGTACTGGATTAATTGTTCATCTTCTTTCAAGCAGACATGTTCCCTTTCTCGATGCAGAAAATGGACAAGAACGGAAGGCCGCAGGCAGTAACATATTGGACTTTGCTGCTCAAACAAAATTCCACAGAGTTCAGTTTCAAACAGTTCATCGACCAGTTCTACCACCCAGTGATGAGCATGCTTAGTGGAAGACTAGAACCAAGGATAAATGAGGAGATTCAG
The DNA here is from genome assembly GCA_009831015.1 of Picea engelmannii. Classification (NCBI taxonomy): domain Eukaryota; kingdom Viridiplantae; phylum Streptophyta; class Pinopsida; order Pinales; family Pinaceae; genus Picea; species Picea engelmannii. The sequence continues at coordinate 801,747 of ML782249.1, forward strand.
AGGATCTTACACCTCTCAGACCTTGCAAAAACTGGATATTGGTATCTTTACCAAAATCACACCAAGATCAGAGTATGTGGATGTGAGTTAGCTCCATACAAACTACCCAAGTATTTAACCGTGAGGATATTTACCCTGGAGTACATAAGACAAATGATAAACTCAGATGACATACACTTTGTGTCTCTGAAGAAGAAACAACAGTTCAGAATTAAAGGGCAAATAGGGTCTTTTATCTGCAATAGTTGAGGCACTATGATCCGTGCGGGATAATTTCAAAGATGAGGGTTAAGAACAAAAATGTTCCATATGTTCATATACCCAAGCCCGAGATAGAAAGGTTCACAAATCAAATGGAGTGGGAGTCGAACACTCTGGAAGAGATAGAGCACCAGGATCCTTTAGTTACTATCTCACAAACAACCACACCATAGGCTCCAAAGGAGAAAAGACCCAGGAAGGATACTTCACCTTCTGTCACCAAAGTCTCGGCTGAAGTTTTCCAATTACATACCAAAAGGCCAAAATCCAGTCATACAACTGACATGGCTGGCGAAAAGGAAACCCAATCCACTACAACTATGAAATGTGATCGGTCACCTCTTGTCACAAGAAGCAAGTAGATCATGTCTACAGTTTCATCCAAGAAGCCGACAGATACTTCACTAGTCTACCAGCCGAGTAAAGGAGGACCAAAGTTGAGTATTTTTGAGAAATATGACCTAATCAAGAAGAGGAATCAAACGCTAACCAACATTACTTATGCTCAGTTTTGGAAACAGACATCCACGGCACAGCACAGACTGTTGTATTTTTTTGATATAGAAAAGGGTAGAATGCACATGGCTTTTCTGCAGGCACATGTGCCCAACCCAAAGGCAATTACTGGTTACAAAAGGGCAACGTTCGAGTTTCACACTAGAGATGTGCACCCAGCCGATCAAATGGATCTACATAGGAAAACTGGAGAAATGGTTTTCTCCACTTTGGAAAATGCTTCTACTATGGCTGCTAAACTACAAGTCTCTTTGAGAAATGTTTAGACACAGCTAAAGTTAGAAAAGATATCATCATTTGCAAAGGATAACAGAATTAAAACATTGGAATAATTGGTCCTCAAGATCGGGTATGACCCCTTGAACATGAAAGCGGACGAGGAGATGCTTAAAAAGAAAAATGTTGATATAGAATCTCTAATGAAACAACTGAAACTACCACCAACGGAAGATGCATAGACAAAGGAGATAGTTGAGACAGAAGGTGAAAAGGATGAGATGCTCAAGTTGATCATGGAGCAGAACGTGCAATTGAGAGAGATGGAAGGAGAACTGGAAAGGTTAGTGAAGGAGAAGGAACAATCAATGCCTATGGAGGTCATTCCATTGAGCACAGTTCCACTCACAGGAGTCAGTACATCTTCCACAATAGAAATTCCCCCAGCAACTCCACTGACAACTCTGGAAAAGGCAGTAGAACTAGAAAAATCCATGGGGGAGATGAACTTGCAAGAGACAGAAATTAGCAGGCTTAAAAAGGAGGTTGAGGACCTTCAGTAACTTAAGTATTTTTACCAAACCAGCTACTCCATGGATAAACAAACATCAAACAAGCTCAAACAGGAATTGCAACAGCTTCGAAAGCAAACAGTGGCAGGAAAGACACTCGTTGAAGCCAAGGAAAATATATGGATGGATATCTCCAAATCCATAAATGAAATATGGCCTATGGCACAAATCATGTTTGAGCAAAATGAACTAGTACAAAGGAGTAAGCAGACTATTGAGAAAATAAGAGGAGAACTGGGAGAAATTCCCACAGAAGCCACTGAGATCATTAAATTCCTGAATTCCAAAACCAGGGAAGAGTTAGAAGATTTGAAGATTGAAGACAGGAAGGAAACCATCCTCGAAGTCAAGAGGGTTCTGACTAAAAGAGGACTAATGCTACAATTGGAAGAGAAAATCCAGACTATGGACACAGGAGTACAAAGATTTTTCGGCAAAATCGAAGCTCTGCAGAAGAAAGGACTCCCTGGCTTAAGGGTCCTAAATGTCAAGTTAATGACCCTTCCTGATTATAAACAGAAGTTGGCCACATTGGCCAAATATAGTTCAAAATTTTTGGGAATATAGGGCAGCATAATAGGCAAGGTGTTCTTAGAAACTTTGCAGCCAGACATCAACATACAACACAAGATCCGGTATATTTTCATCATCAAGCCAACTTTTTCCAAGTACAAAGAGATGGATGAAATATACATAAGATTACTCAAAGTCATCATTCCCAGTCAGCTACGATGGGAGGAGCTATGAAATCTGATCGAGTAGGAGATGATGTGTCCAAGTCTAGTCAGCAATTCGATCAGACGAAGTCGTGCAAATGACTCACCAACGGTTTTCCCCAGAAATCAACATGAAGATATCAACACATCATCAACAATTCCTGAATTTTTGTATCTTGTCGAGTTAGTTAGATAAATTTAGAATCCGCCACGCCCTGATCTTTAATGATAGGACCGTATGTAATTTTGATTATAAATACTTTGAACTTTGAAGTAACAAGGGTTGATCTTTATGCCCTATAAGCCATAGAGACTGTAATTGTTTATCAAGAGATCTTCCAATAATACAAAGGGACGTTTCACAGGATTCTCGTGTGTGATTCATTAGTGATGTTATTTTTTCTTTGTTAAATGTTTTTCTCACTTAGTCGTCATATTTTTTTCTAATCTGATCTTTTAAAAGTAGTGTATGTCGCAGGATTTATCTTTGTATACCATGTCTTCGACTTTAAAGATCTAAATGTTTATCTTCATATGTTATAGTGAAGAAATTCTTAAATGCTTCTTTACTTTAATTGATATTCTCGTATTTTCTGCTATCCATCATTTTACTACCAAAGAATCCAATGAAAGCATTACCTTGTCCTGTGAAAAGAATATTTTTAATTCTTGTTTAGATCTCTATCCTTATAATACAGACCCCATAGCCCAATAGACGCGTAAACCCTATTTCAACCAACTTTACAAAACAAACCATCCAATCTTGTTCTACTTAACTAGCCTAATATCTCAAATTTAAAACATATCTAAATCCTACAAAGAGATCTCTCTCTGAAACTGACAGTGTTAGATTCCAGTTTCAAAGTGGTTGGATAAAGTTACCTCTGACAAATTTCTTCTACCCTGACAACCTCTGGGAATTTACAGAGCGATAACATAGTGGCAACCATACTAGGGAACTGAACAAACTTTCAATCCCACGATTTCTTTTCCCTAGAAGAAAATTTTATTTCTGAACTAATCGTAAATCTGAGAAAGAGATAATGATCAAAGGTTGTTAAAAGTTTGTACATAGAAATTTTGGATTCATAAAAATAAAAATATAAAAAAAATTAAAATTATGGCTCCTAAAAGAGCTTATACTCGATCTCACCCAGATCCAAAACATGTAGTAGCAATTGATAATCCAGAGCATTTACTTAGAAAGAAGACCGTTGCAGAAGGTTCAGGGAGTCATAGTCCCCTTCATAGGTCCCTTTCTCTTCTAGAGAAACTTGTTTCCCTCCAGGATCTCAAGTTTGACACCACTTTTGAACAAAGCCTGTTTAGAACGAAATTTGATAGCTTTATGACTGAAACCTATTTAGATCAAACTATCCTGCAACCCCGGACCCCTACAATATTATCTCCCAGGGCTGACCCTGATCAAAGATTCCTTGAGGAATTTGACAAGCCATAAATTTTGGTAACAAATCTCGATCAAGATTTACACCAAGCCCACTTCCAACCGTCGGTCGAACTTTCTACCATAACTGTTGTTGCAGCTTCTGTAAAACCTCAACCCGCTCACTCTATGCCGGCTAGTCCTCCATCCTCTGCATTTTCTGTCACTTCCCCACCCATCATCCACGTTGTTGTCCCACCTCCTCCACCTATCATGGTAGCCAGATATGCTCCTTTGGTGTTGGTCGCACCTTTACACGCTATGCCCCAGAACTATCAAAAAGGACTTCCACAGTTCGATGGTACTGGGCCCTTGAATGCATAGCAACACGTTGATAAAATGAATGACTATTTTGACTTGCAGGAAGTGGATGAAGCTGACATTCAAATGAGACTATTTGCACAGAGTCTGACTGGGGATGTTAAGAAATGGTACAAAGGCTTACTTGATGCTTATGTGGTTGACCTTACCATGTTTCAAAGAAGTTTTCTGGATAGATGGGAGGTAAAGAAAAATCCTCTCCAGATCTTGTCAGAATACGAAAATATCTGAAGGAACCAAGGAGAAATAGTACAGGACTACTGCACCCGCTTCAACAATATGTCGATTCCAGTCAATATCAAAACCCCACAAGGCTTGGCATTGATAAAATTCCCTGATGGTTTCGATGCTGATATGTCATATCAATTAAGGGAAAGAAACTCCACCACTCTGGAGGACATGCAGAAAAGTGCAGTAAGTGTAGAGGCCAACATGTTAGCCATAAGGGCATGGCAGAGGATGAAAAGGAGAGTCATGATTAAAGAGGAACCTATCACATCCTCTTCTGACGCCAAACTGAATTCCTTAACTAGAGCAATGGAAAGGATGATGGAGAGACTTACTATAGCCGAAATAAATCCTCCTAGAGAGAACCAAGATGCTCCACAAATTTGGAATCCTAACTTTAGAAGAAATCCTCCTCAAATTAGGCAGAGAGATCCTAGGGATCAAAGGGAACAGAGGGGTTCTAATCAACAAATCAGACCACCCCTACAGGAAAATTATGTTGATGAAGCTGAGGAGACAATTGAAGAATAAGATGACACACATATAAACCTCATGGGCATTCACAACGACGAAGCCATCTTCCTCACTCAGGAAGAGAAAGAACTTTTCCTTCTTTCTTAAACAGATTTAAATGAGGAAGCAAAGGAAACAGAACAACAGAAATTTGAAAATTCCATTATGGAGGTACATAGGCAGTACAATTTGAGGAGAAAAAAGACAAATGAAAATCCCCCAAAGAAGGTAACCGAAACGAAGAAAAGAGTCGAAACCAATAAGACCTCGGAGCCTTCTACCAAGAAGATCCCTGAGAAAGGCAATGTTGAATCTCCCACAAAAAGAAACCCTACCATTTTGCAAAGATCAATGCAAACTGAGGTTTCATCATTTAGTCAACCAAGTACTTCTACCCAGAAAAATATGGTAGACAGATCAAAATTGTTGAGCCTAAGCAGAGCACCCACTACTTTCAGCCTTGAAGGGGAATTATCCAAATTGAATATTCCCATTCCCCTTTATGAGCTGATGAGTAAGAACGCTTATCGATCACAGGTGATCAAAGCATTGAGCATCGAGCCAAAGATAAGCATGAAGGCCTTGATTGTTGGATCAACGAATCATTCAGACAAAGTAAATATTACCGATGATCAACATAAAATCATGTTTGGCCCTGAAGTTGATAGTCAGATCAACATCGGTGTTGTCGCTCCTTTTTACATCAGCCTTAATATACACGACTTGATTTTGCACAATGTTATGTTAGATTCGGGTGCTTCCCACAACTTGATGCCTAAAGCAGTGGTGGAAAAGTTGGGACTCGAGGTCACCAGACCCTACAAAGATTTTCACTCTTTTGATTCTAGCAAAGTCAGGTGTATTGGGTTAATTAAAGACTTATGTATCACCCTAGTTCAGATTCCAGCAAAAAGAATGGTTATGGATGTTGTGTTCATGGAAATCCCCCATAAATATGGTATGTCGTTGTCCAGGTCTTGGGAGGCCAATATGAAAGGCACTTTGCAGTTGGATATGTCATATGCCACTATCCCAGTATTCGAACAATAGAGAAGATTGTACAGACAGACGCTAATGAAATAGATGGTCAACAGCCAAGAAAATCCACATAACTACCCTATATATTTTGCACACTCCGATATGGATTCCTTCATCCTGTATAATGATGGTGATATGGAAGAACAAGACGCTCAGCTGGAAGAAGATTCGCTTGATCTGAAAGAAGGCCAGGAAATCACTGAGGCAAATGGAAAGGAAATTGTAATAAGTGAAGAACTGTCAGCAGAGTTCTAGAGCATGGACTTCGATGGAGCTGTGAGCAAAGAGGGAGTTGGAGCAGGAGTTTGGTTGCATAATAACAAATCAAGGTATTCAGAGAGTCATTCTTACAAACTGAATTTTCAATGCACTAACAACATAGCCGAGTACGAAGCTTTAATGCTCGTTTTGAAACTACTGAAGAAGGTTGGTGCCAAAAAAATCATGGTAAGAGGTGATTCTGAATTAATTATCAAAAAAATTAAAGGTGAGTATGCAGCAAAACATCCCAGGATTATAGCTTATAGGAATGTTGTTTTGGAATGCCCTCAATGTTTCATAGAAATCAATTTGCAGGTGATGCCCAGGGGACAGAACATTTTAGTATATGGGTTAGCTACATCGATAGCTACATGCAAGATACCTTTTCGTTCCACTCGCCCATACACGGTAGAGGTGAAGTGCAGACCGACTGTCCCGGACAACATCAGATACTGGTAGGTATTTGGGAACGACGATCAAATTGAAGATTTTCTACAATGTAAAAATGATTTTGAGTGTACAAACATAGACTTAGAAAATGATGATAAAGATGTAAATAAATCCATTTTTGGGAATCATGGTGTAAATAAAATATATTCATAAGAATCAAGTGAAGATGAGGTAGATTCTGATGTTTTTCACTTAAAGAATAATGTGTTACCTAGGGGTTTAGTTCCATTAAAAGACCTGTTTGATTTTAATGATGTGGTGAAAAAACCCAAAATTGAAGCCTGTGGTAAAGAGGTTGAGGAATGTAACATAGGGACAAAGGAGAAACCCAAGATGGTAAAAAATTCCAAATCTTTACCCCCCGAGAAGAAACTCAAATACATTGAAATTTTCAAAGAATATGTAGACGTGTTTGCCTGGGGTTATGAAGATTTAAAATCTTACGACACAAGCATCATACAACATAGGATCCCGATAAAAGAAGAACAAAAACCTTTCAGACAGAAACTTAGGAGAATAATTCCCAAGTTACTTCCCATGATAGAAAAAGAAATAAAAAAGATGTATGATGCTAAAATCATAGTTCCCTTAAGATTTTCCAAATGGGTTTCAAATTTGGTTCCGACCTGAAAGAAAACTAGAGAAATCAGGCTTTGCATTGATTTCTGAAACTTGAACAAGGTTTCCCTAAAAGACATCTACCCATTGCCAAAAATGGACCACATATTGCAAAGGGTAGTTGGATCCAACCAAATCTCCTTACTAGATGGTTTCTCAGGCTATAACCAGGTTCTTGTTCATCTAGATGATCAGGAGAAAACAACCTTCACAACACCTTGGGGAACTTTCATGTGCGTGAAAATGCACTTCGTTTTGATGAACGTTGGGGCCACTTTCCAAAGAGCGATGGACATATATTTTGTGGATGACCTTGGCAGATTTAATGTCATTTATCTAGATGACATAATTGTTTATTCCCAATCCGACGAAGAGCACTTACAACATCTGAGTGTTTGAGAAATGTAGGAAATTTGAGATTTCTCTGAATCCTAAGAAAAGCCTTTTCGGATTAGAGGAAGGTAAACTGTTGGGACACATAATATCCAAGGACAGAATTAAGATAGATCCCAGGAGAATAGAATCCATTCAGAAACTGGAACATCCTAGGAATATCAAAGAGTTACAATCTTTCATTGGAAAAATAAAATTTCTGAGAAGATTCATACCCAAACTAGCCGAGCTTCTCAGGAAAATCACCAACATGTTAAAAAAGGACACAAAAATAAAATGGAACACGGAATCCAAGCAGTCCTTTGAACAGGTTAAGCATGCACTCACACAGGCTCCAGTTTTGATCAGTCCTGACTTCACCAAAGATTTTTACCTTTTCTCTTTCACTTTTGAACATACCATTGCAGTAGTATTACTACAGAAAAACATCGAAGGGTATGAACATCCCATAGCCTTTTTCAGTAAATCCTTAAGAGATGTTGCTTTGAATTACAAAATAATGGAGAAACAAGCTTTTTCTCTGGTAAAAGCCATAAAAGATTTTAGAGTCTATATTCTCCATTCCCACACAATTGCTTATGTTCTGAACGCAGTAGTAAAGGACATTTTAACTCTGGACAATCCAGATGGAAGAAGAGGAAAATGGATTGTTGTTATTCTAGAGTATGACATAGAGATTAAGCCTACTAAACTGATTAAAGGTCAAGGTCTAGCAAAGTTAATTGCTGAATCTAATTTTCATGATTTAGATATTAATTTCGTAGCTGCAGTAGATGAACAGGGAGAGCAGGCAACTCCAAGCGTGAAAGAGGTATTTCTGAACTCTCCATGGTATGCAGACCTTATATTTGTTTTACATAAATTGCAAGCTCACCGTGGTCTGACAAAAACTAAAGCTAGGTTTTTGAAATTGAAAGCTTTAAAAATTTTCATTCCAGAAGGCAATCTTTATTGGAAGGATCCTGGAGGTATTTTGTTAAATTGCCTGTTAAAAGATGAAGCTGGCAAATTCTTATAGGATTTTCATGCAGGGGACTATGGAGTTCACCTGAGTTGGAAGACCACAGCTAATAAAATCCTCAGAGATGGGTTTTATTGGCCTACACTATTCGTTGATGTGCATAAGAAAGTAACTTCGTGCCATAAATGTCAATTGTTTGAGGGAAAAAAGAAGCTCCTTCCTTTTCCCCTGAAACCCATCTCTGTTGAAGCTCCTTTCCAACAATGGGGATTAGAATTTATCGGAGATATTCATCCTCCCTCTTTGGGCTAGCACAAATGGATTCTTACTTCCATGGACTATTTCACAAAATGGATTGAAGTTGTACCAAGCAGGCAAGCTACTAATTTTGTCATTATTAAATTTCTAGAAAATAATATATTGTCTCGCTTTGGGTGTCCAAGAAAAATCATAACCGACAATGCAGCGGCTTTCCGATCTAAGAAGCTCATAAATTTTTGCAACCAGTATCATATCACTTTGGGACATTCCACAACTTATTACCCTCAGGGAAATGGGCTGGCTAAGTCATCCAATAAAACCCTGGTGAACATTATTAAGAAGACACTACAAGAAAACAAAAAGGCATGTCATAAAAATCTAGTTTTTGCACTTTGGGCCGACAGACTGACCACTAAGAGGTCAATTGGTATGTCTCCATATCAGTTGGTCTATGGCACTGAAGCAGTTTTTCCTACCTCTTTAGGTGTTCCCATCATGAAACTTCTACAAGAGATGCAAGCCGAGCTGAACGACTCCCAAAGAAGGATAAACCAGATGATCCACTTGCAGCAATCTAGAGAAGAAATATACAACAAAACTCAAGTTGTCCAGGAGAGCAAAAAAAATATCTTTGATAAAAGAACTAAAGAAGATGACTTTGAGCTAGGTGATTTGGTTCTGAGGTGGGATGCTAAAAATGAAGATAAGAGGAAGCATGGCAAGTTCGCCAATTTGTGGAAGGGACCTTACAAGATTCAAGCATGCAGAGGAAATAACGCTTTTCTGCTCAACAACAGCGATGGGACCAATCTGCCAGGAGGACCTGTGAATGGCAGAATGATGAAACATTATTCACCCCCTCAGTAGAGGCCTTCAATCACACTTTTCCATTGTACAAACCATTTCCTTTTTCTTACAAGTTTTTGAGTGGATAACTTTGATCATATGGTTGAAGCCCGCAGAGAAGGCCCTAAGCCACTAAACATTGTCATCAAAATTTTCAAAAATAAAACAAATCAAACAACAAAAGAAGTTGTGGAGAAATTTTTCAGAACATTAGGTAGTAGGATTCTTGGAACTTCACAAGGAGAGTACCATCCCCAGGTGGAGTCGTTTTTATAACCCTATAATTTATAGGATCAACTGGTGACTGAGATATTATCCCTTTACTGTGTTTGGTTGCCAAATAATTTTCCATTCTGTAAATAATTTGAGAAAAAGAAAAAGAAAGAAAAAGAAAATGAGAAAAGAATAAAAGAGGGCATAAAAGAAATTGAGTAAATCCCCATGCAATAACAATGACCTGGTCCATATAGTTTAAGCATGGCCAAGTCCTTTTAAATTGATGTTGATAGGATTAGTGAATAATCTTGGCTAAACTGTTTAATCTTAGCCAAGCAGTTTAGGTTAGCTAGTGAATAAATTTGACCAAACTGCCTAATCTTTGTCAAATAAACCTAGGGTAGAGTAATTTATTAGTCCAACAGTTTAATCTGGGCTAAATGTCATAGGTAAGGCATAACCCCCATGGTGACAAAAAGCAGGGAAAGCTGGGCAAACCCACATAAAGCACTTGTCCTAATTTTTTGGAGCAAATATGATTTTGGCGCTAGCAGATTAAATAAATTGCACAGATGAAAGGTTGAGGCATTGCCACTCAGATCTACGGTCAACAAGTTTTTC
>ML782249.1:812404-851374 GCA_009831015.1 Picea engelmannii
TCTTTTAACGGTGGGGGGGTGGTCCGTAATGGAATGGTTTTCTGGAAGGCCCCCTCCGCTAACATGGTAGGAATCTATTACACCAGACTCCCACTACTTACCGCAAACCATCTTACCACTTACCATTTACCACTTTTCTGACATACCTCGTCGTACCGTGACATCATTTTCCACTATCTTCTTCTAATGGTCCTGTCTCATAACTTTTGTCAGTCCTTTCCCCCTGCTCACCCATCACAGGTCCCTTCACCATTGTTGGTCCTCAATCTACACCCTCCATGTCACCTGATCGTACTCGTCACTCATTTTTACCTACCATCTCACTCTCCAAAGGACCCGTTGGACATTTATTATAGGCTAACTTATTCGTTAGCCTGTTGATTTGTCCCCCATGCCCAACGGGTATCCGTTTGCTCAAAATTAAGCCTTCTCCTCATTCACCCATTTCTCATCTTATCCACACACCAAAAATATTTTCCTTGTGCTCTCTCCGTTTCAACTAGCAGCCCAAAACCATAGCCATCCCCACTAACGTTTTTGTTTGAATTGCAGGTACTTTTCACAGACATGGCGCCAAAATCCAAGAAAGAAGAAGCTGAGGAAAATTCTTTCCTCCCGCCTCCTGTCGATCTCAAAAGGATCCCAAAGGTCGACAAAGTCTCGGCTGAAGTTTTCCAATTACATACCAAAAGGAAAAAATCTAGTCATACAACTGACACAACTGGAAAAAAGGAAACCCAATCCACTACCACTATGAAAGGTGATCAGTCACCTCTTGTCACAAGCAACAAGCAGATCATGTCTACAGTTTCGTCCAAGAGGCCGACAGATACTTCACTAGTTGACCTGTCGAGTAAAGGAGAACCAAAGTTGAGTATTTTTGAGAAATATGACCTGATCAAGAAGAGGAATCAGACGTTGACCAGCAGTACTTATGCTCAGTTTTGGAAACAGACATCCAGGACACAACACATAATGTTTTCTACGTTTGATATAGATAAGGGTAGAATGAACATGGATTTTCTGCAGGCATAGGTGCCCGACCCAAAGGCAATTACTGATTACAAAATGGCAACATTCGAGTTTCACACCAGAGATGTGCACCCGGCCGATCAAATAGATCTGCATAGGCAAACTAGAGAAATGGTTTTCTCCACTTTAGAAAATGCTTCTACTACGGCTGCTAAACTACAAGTCTCTTTGAGAAATGTTCAAACACAACTAAAGTTAGAAAAGATATCATCCTTTGCAAAGGATAATAGAATTAAAACATTGGAAGAATTGGTCCTCAAGATTGAGTATGACCCCTCAAATGTGAAGGCGGTCGAGGAGATGCTTAAAAAGAAAAATGTTGATATAGCATCTCTAAGGAAACAACTGAAACTGCCACCAACGGAAGATGCACAGACAAAGGAGATAGTTGAGACAGAAGGTGAAAAGGATGAGATGCTCAAGTTGATCATGGAGCAGAACGCGCAATTGAAAGAGATGGAAGCATAACTGGAAAGGTTAGTGAAGGATAAGGAACAATCAACACCTATGGAGGTCATTTCAATGAGCACAGTTCCACTCACAGGAGTCAGCACAGCTTTCACAGCAGAAATTCCCTTAGCAACTCCACTGACAGCTCTGGAAAATAAAGTAGAAGTAGAAAAATCCATGGGGGAGATGAACTTGCAAGAGACATAAATCAGCAGACTTAAAAAGGAGGTTGAGGACCTTCAGGAACTTAAGTATTCTTACCAAACGAGCTACTCCATGGAGAAACAAACATCAGACAAACTCAAACAGGAATTGCAGCAACTTCGAAAGCAAATAGTGGCAGGCAAGACACTTGTTGAAGCCAAGGAAAATATCTGGATGGATATCTCCAAATCCATAAATGAAATATGGCCTATGGTGCAAATCATGTTCGAGCAAAACAAACTAGTACAAAGGAGCAAGCAGGCTATTGAGAAAATAAGAGGAGAACTGGGAGAAATGCCCACAGAAGCCACTGAGATCATTAAATTCCTGAATTCCAAAACCAAGGAAGAGTTAGAATATTTGAATATTGAAGACAGGATGGAAACCATCCTCGAAGTCAAGAGGGTTCTGACTAAAAGAGGACTAATGCTACAATTGGAAGAGAAAATCAGGACTATGGACACAGGAGTACAATTTTTTTTGGGAAAAATCGAAGCTCTGCAGAAGAAAGGACTCCCTGGCTTAAGGGTCCTAAATGACAAGTTAATGACCCTTCCTGATTATAAACAAAAGCTGGCCACAGTGGCCAAAGATAATTCAAAATTTTCGGGAATACAGGGCAGCATAACAGGCAAGGCGTTCTTAGAAACTTTACAGCCAGACATCAGCATACAACATGAGATCCGGTATATTTTCATCGTCAAGCCAACTTTTGCCAAGTACACAAAGATGGATGAAATATAGAGAATATTACTCAAATTCATCATTCCCAGTCATCTATGATGGGAGGAGCTATGCAATCTGATCGAGTAGGAGATGAGGTGTCCAATTCTAGTCAGCAATTCGATCAGACGAAGTCGTGCAGATGACTCACCAACGCTTTTTCCCAGAAATCAACATGAATATTTCAACACATCATCAACAGTTCCTGAATTTTTGTATCTTGTTGAGTTAGTTAGTTAAATTTAGAATCTGCCACGTCCTGATCTTTAATGACAGGATCGTATGTAATTTTGATTATAAATACTTCGAACTTTGAAGTACCAAGGGTTGATCTTTACGCCCTGTAAGCCATAGAGACTGTAATTGTTTATCAAGAGATCTTCCAGTAATACAAAGGGACGTTTCACAGGACTCTCGCATGTTATTCATTGGTGATGTTTTTTTTCTTTGTTAAATGTTTTTCTCGCTTAGTCGTCATATTGTTTTCTAATATGAACTTTTAAAAGTAGTGTATGTCGCAGGATTTATCTTTGTATACCCTATCTTCGAATCTAAAGATCTAAATGTTTATCTTCTGATGTTATAGTGAAGAAATTCTAAATGCTTCTTTACTTTAATTTATATTCTCGTCTTTTTTGTTATCCATCATTTTACTACCAAAGAATCCAATGAAAGCATTACCTTTCCCTGTGAAAATAATATTTTTAATTCCTGTTTAGATCTCTATCCTTATAATACATACCCCATAGCCCAATAGATGTGTAAACCCTATTTCATCCAACTTTACAAAAAACAAACCATCCAATCTTGTTCTACTTAACTAGCCTAATATCTCAAAGTTAAAACGTATCTAAATCCTACAGAGAGATCCCTCTTTGAAACTGGCAGGGCTAGATTCCAGTTTTGAAGTGGTTGGATAAAGTTACCTCTGGAAAATTTCTTCTACCCTGACAACCTCTGGGAATTTACAGAGAGATAACACGGACAAGAACACCCTAACATATTTTTAAGGCTCTTTGTGAGCTCACTCACTAAAAGTGCTAAAATGGATTAACAAACTCCCGAAAGGAAGCATCAAAACCCTTGAAGATCTTGAACAAGTCTTTAAGAAAAATTGGTGTGAAAAAGAAAGCATGGATTCCCTTTACTCTCAGTAAACTGATATTTGTAAGGATTCTAGCGAGGGAATTAGGGATTTCAATGATAGGTTCAATCTTCTCCTCAAAAAGATCTGACCTAGCTTCCCAGAAGAAGCTATCCTCCAACACTACTTGAACTCATTGGAAGGAGTCTTGCAGTTTACTCTCAAATATCGGTCACCCTCGACTCTAGAAGAAGCACAATATTTTGCTTACCGGATTGAGAGGAACCTTGAATTCGAAGACTACATCCATCAGGTTAATCTCTCGCACAATAATAACCCTTGGGAATATAGTGACGAGGATATCACAAAAACTGAACCCAAGCTCTCAGAAATCCTTGAGGTAAAACTCATGCCTCCCAAAAGGAAATGGAGCACATATGTCTTAAACATCAACGATGTCTTAAACTTCTCAAGAAAACATGAACCATCCAATGGTTTGGGTATGGCCACTCATAAAAAACCTAATATTGAAGATTCCTTGTTTGTCTTGAACACACCAATGTTAGAAAATCAAGATATGAGTGAAACCAACAGGGATCTAAAAAATAGGTCTGAAGAGCCTCGGGTACATAGTGGAACCAATTTAAGCACTAGTATTGCATGTATCTTGCAAAGGGTTAAAAGAATTCATGAAATGTTGAAAATTTCCTTTCTAACAAAGAAATACCTGGATGACCAATTATCTTTTGAGGGGATTCCCACACTATTACAAACCAGTCATTTTGAGCAAGATGAGAAAACACCCTCTTCTTTGTTAACAGATGATCTTGGACCTAGTGACTATAATTTAGTGGATCCGTACTTGTTTCAATATTGCCCCACTTTTCCCTTGATAGAAGAAGATACAAATTGGGGTGATTGTCCCGACGATACCTTTGATGTCTCTGAATATTGGGATGAATATGGCTATCCATTACAGAGAGTAGTTGGTATCGTTGAGTGGAACGAAAATGTTTTCAAGGACATAGAAGTTCCAAATGCCTTAAAACCTACAAACAATGTGGATGAAAACCCTTGGTGTTTTCAATGCAGTGAAGCACATTGGGAACATGAATGTCCATACAGTAATGGTGGCCATCAACAAGTGAACAATATAGGCCACGTCATAGAAGGCCCTCAAATAAATATCATTGTTGAATAGCATCAAGAGACCATGAAAGAGGAAGCCAGGTCGTCCAAAATGGCGGAAATAAACAACCTAGACCAGGAATCAAAAGAAAAGTTAAAGAAACAAGAGTTCCAGGTGTATAGAAGAAAGAAGTTGAACCAACCTACCACTGACCAAACAAAAAACCCACCTTTGCGTGTACTTCTTCCCAAGACATCCAAGACTAAAGGGGTTAACTTGAACTTTGACTTTGAAGGGGCACTATCCAAGATGCATGTAACTATTCCACTGAAAGAAGTCATTAAGGTCCCATCTGTCAAAGATCATTTTGACAATTTCTTTCAAGGATCAGATGGACCCACGGAACTTCATATCATGTTACAAGACAACCACTTCAGGGTCCAGTACGATGAACATCCTCCTTTCTTCATGACCTTGATAATGAATAACAAGAGCCTCAACAACTACATGTTGGATACAGGGTCCGGTGCTAATATGATGTCCATCAAGGTCATGCAACAGCTAGGTTTTAAAGTCACACGACCTTATAGGAATGTGTCTGGTTTTGAGTCTAAATCCACACCCACACATGGGGTGATTGAGAATATCGAAGTTTTCCTTAAAGAATATCCCGAGAAAGTCATCCACATGGACATAGTGGTTGTGGACTTCCCAGATGTGTGGGGGATGTCATTGTCTAGGAAATTTTCCTCAAATCTTGGAGGTACTCTTGAGATGGACCTCACTTATGTGAATATACCCTTGAAATATGGAACTATTGGTCGTCTCCAGAATGTACCTGTGACTACAACTCATGTGCAAGAGCCTAGTGATTCCATCAAAGATGACAAAGCACATGACGAGACTAGACAGACTCTTCATAAAATTTCTCCAAAAGATACACCTTTTGCAATAGAAGAAGATTCTGATCAGATTAAATGGCTCAAGAAAGAGGAATACTAACAACTCCTGGATGAGTTCAAAAGATAGGAATCTGAGACTATGAAGATCCTAAAGAAGGTAGAAGATTATGTATGGATCCATCTGTCACAGCAGGAAGTCTTTACAGCAGAATCCCACCCACCTCCCTCTGCACAATACACCAAGGTTGTTCAAGGAACGACCAATTTCAAAATCAGAGAGTACAAGGAGGGGGACGTAGTATGGATGTGGGATGCCAATAAAGGGGAGCCTACTAATATCAAAGGAAACACTCAATTTTGGCTTGGCCCTTTCAAGGTTGGAAGAAAGTTGATTAATGACTCTTATTACCTGTCCACATTGGAGGGACAAAGATGCATAGTACCCATCAGTGGGAACCTCCTCAAACCCCACCAGGGTGGGGTGACCTGACATCATAGGTAAGTACAGGTAAGTAGGCATTTTTTCATTCGTGTATTATACCATTTGCATTGCATGTTAGTTTGTTTTCACATCTATATTATTTCAGTCTATATGTATATCTATGTATGTTGGGGTGGCATTACCACCCCAATTTTGTTACTGATGCTTCTATTGAGATTGAGCAGGTCAATAGGTTATTCTAGAGATGTTGAGGTTCTCATGCACTCTACAGTGAGAACATGTCCCCGAGTTGGAGCTAGATGTTATCCCCCACTTTTAGGGATAACTAGGAGATCATGTCTCAAGGCCCACTGGTCCTAGACATGGAGTACTGAGAGAAGGATTGACTTGAGCATGGCCCTGGAGGGCCCACCTTTTCCTTTCTTCCATCATCTTTATCTTGTTAGCTGTAGCAACATCCATCACCATTGGGTTGGTTCTGTGTCAGAGAAGGTTCTTGCTCCATGAGGTAATTGGTCCAGGTATCATGGTATGTGTCACTTTGATCATCAAACCCTTTGAATATATGCATTTGATTCCTTTTATTTCTAACAAAATGCTTGGATATTACACTTTCCCACTTGACCATGTTTTGGGGGATTGACAGGGTGTCCAAGTAAGCCTGTGTCTCTAGGTTTTGGGTTGCCAATGTGGGGATTTCTGAAGGGCCATCATCCGCTCCCATCACAACATCACCTTTTCATATTTTTTCCCGCTCACCTATCCCTTTCCACTTCTCTGGACATTGGGTTGACCTATTTTCAAGATTGCACCTTATCTCATGGGAAGAAGGGGCTAAAGGCCCAGAAGGTAAAAGCAAGCTAGTAAAAGATAAAATCCTAAGAATAAAACCTTGATATGCTTCGCCCAAGGATCCCTGAGAAAGCAATAAAAGGCTTCTCAGCAAGAAAAAAGAGGGACCCGAAAAAACAATAAGACAAGACCTAACCAGAGGATAGGGGGTTTCATCACGAGCCAACCTAATAGGTCCATGGGTACCTAGCAGTATGACATTGCCACCAGCTGGTTACCACGCCAGGGAAATGACTCTTAGTTGCATGGCCAAGGAAAAGGGGGTCTCATCACGAGTCAACCTTCTCATTTCTGTGAAAGTAATTGTGGGTAATGTTTTCACCATTGGTCATCATGCCACGACAGTGTCCCCAAATTAGCTCTTGAACAAAAAAGGCAATAAAAGAATAAAATAATGATGAATAAAAGGCAAGAATGGGCTTGGAAAAAATGCATCCAGGATAGGTACAACTCACCTTCTACAAAGGCACCCACAGGTAACATCTTTTGCATCCTTGGCCCTCATTCCACCCACATGTTTGCACATCCCCTGACCACATCACCCACTTACATGTCTCGAATGAGGTCTCTTCCGAGAACTTTCCTTTTTCTATGGGCATTATCCCAATATGACGCCTTGTCTTTTCTCCAAAACTTGTATTGTGGGCTGATGTAATGTCTTTGAGCTTTTAGCAGATGTATTAGGGATTTATTGCATATGTTTAATAATATTGATGATGAAACATGATTGACATTGCTATGATCCCTGTTATTGATGAGCCCATGGAGGGTGTAGCTTTTGATGTGCAGAACCATGCCCGATGGACATGTACCATTTTGGACCGGTACACATGGGGATATGATCAGTTCGAACATCCATAGGGATGAAGAGCCCACCAGATGGATGTTGAGACCCCATCAAGGGGAAGAGACATGAAAAATATGCATCAGGGGCTTTGCACCGGAGAAGAAGAGGACGTTCCACCAGAGGCACCCTGGCAGAGCTTGACCTAGGGGCATTGGCCCTTTTTCAGTGTAAATTTGGCCTTGGAAGGCCTAGGAAGTCACCCATGATGACCATGACATCATCCAGCCTTGTGGGCATCTTGGGAGGCAGACTAAGCAGTATTTCCATGTGTGGCATGTTGGAGAAGCCTAAGGAGGCCTAACATTTTCTCCAGGATGCTCCATTTTCCCTAAAAGGGGATAACATCTCCTTTAGAGGGGCTTGATGTCTCTTTTCAGCTTGATTAGGGTTTTAATTTAACATTTTAACGTAAAATAGTATGATTTTATTATTTTGGCCTTGTCGGCCTTTTTCATGACCTAAAATGTAAAATTAGGTCATGGTATGGTATAAATGAAGGATTTCCACCTTCATTTTTCATAACAACTTACTCACTCCATAAGGAGGTCTGAAATTTGTGCCCTCTCTTGGGTAATTGGTTGATTTAATGATGCGCACTTGTTGAAGGAGGATTGTTTTGGCATGTTTTGGCATTTCTCTCAATTGAAGGTGTTACAACTAGGGTTTGCAATGCTATTTCTTGGTGATATGTAAGTATTTTTCTGCAAAACTTCTTGAATGAATGGTTGTAGTTTCATTTCTTTCATATATTTATAATTTGTTGAATAAAACCCTAGGTGACAAGCACACAAGTAGGTCCTTGTCTCATGTCACCATTGAGAGAAAGTTTTCAACCATTGATTGAAGAAGGAGAGAGCCTAGTCATTGCTACACTCTCTTTCTCTCTTCATTTATTACTTGTTGTACTATCTATAAGCTGAGAAGAAGGAGATGCCTTAAGCCTAGGTTTTCTACACTTTGGGCCAATTTTTCTAGGGTTTGTTGATAGAGATTTACTGTAGCAACACTCTGCTTCATCAAACCCTCTTGTCTTGGTTTTATGCTTCATATTCAACTAGCCATGATTTCCAGTGAGTTAAGGAAGGAGGAGAGATCACCAAGCCCTAGTTCATCTACACCAAGGTGAGCCTATCTCCCTTAGGGTTTGTGTCCTTGAGGACTTTCTCTAGCAACACCTCAAGGCTTAATCCTCTAGTTCTTAGCCTCATTATTTTCTTTGATCCTTCAGATCTTGCGTCCTTCACTATTGACTCCATTTAACCCTAAGGCACTGATCTAAAGATCTCTTGCATTGAAGTGAACCTAATCAAAACTACACTCAATACATTGAATGAAACCCTAACTACACTAACCCTAGCTTATAAACTAAACCTAATAACTGAAGGGTTGTCGTCATCTCTTGATATTAACACCTTTGTGAAGCTAAACGTTTTTCTTTATAAGAAATTGAATGGTGTTGAAGGAATTAATTGAATGAA
Organism: Picea engelmannii; assembly: GCA_009831015.1. Lineage (NCBI taxonomy): Eukaryota > Viridiplantae > Streptophyta > Pinopsida > Pinales > Pinaceae > Picea > Picea engelmannii. The sequence goes on from ML782249.1 coordinate 821,548, forward strand.
GTGTTGATTTATTACATTGAATGTCATATTGTTCCAGCCTTTATTAGTGAAGTGACATAATTTTCATTGTTATTTATAAACATTGACTTCATCAATATTTATTTTCAAATTGCTTATGAATGCATCAAATAGTCATTGATTTACATAAAGTACTAACCCATTGATCAAACCTTGCATATATTAGTTTATTTTTGCTTTGTCTCAGGCAAGTATATCTCTTTGGGGGTTTTACTTTATTATTGGCCTTTTGGCTGGACTATATTCTCTGTGGTGACTTGTGAGGGGGGAATAACTACTTTATCCTGTAATCCTTTGCCTTTTCAAAACCCCAGGTCATCGGGGACGTCTCCCCTGGGCATTACCTCCCTAACGAGAAAGAACCATCCCATTATGGTGACATTGGGTGGGATTGGTTCTTGTTATGCCAGTTTGACCTTCAAACCTCAAGCCTTTTATCCTTGCTACAAACTGTGCGATAACAGTGCATGCTTAAAATCTAGTAATCAGATACACAAGTCAAATGTATCAAACACACTACAACACTCTAATATTTATGCATGTTAATCAAGTCTTAATTAATCATGCATTCTTAGCTAGCTTTACTTCGAGCACTTTCTTTCTTTCTTTAATTTATCTTGCAACAATATTTAAATTTCAAGCAGTATCTTATTAATCTTTCTCAACTACAAAGCAAGGTACATCATTTAATTGTTTCAATTTATTTTTTTTCACTTTCAAGTGTTTGTGCAAGTGCTTCATTTACAAAGCAGGGTGTGTGATCTATCTATTTTGTGCTTTTATCAAGTAATTGAACCTTGCTAGTTTAATAGGGAAATATCTTAAGTTGTTAGTTCATTGGGAGGAAAAATCCTAAAAGTGACTTGCGAAGTAAGGTGGGCCCTCTCGGGACCTGGCTTCCCACCCGTTTTGGTCATCCAACACTTTTAGTGAGTTTACTGGTGATACCATTGGGTTTTGGTAAACTCTCAGCAAGTCCAAGCAAAGAACAAGCTTCCTAAAGGGGACAAACACTCTTCATTAACTAAATACAAAATTTACCTTAATAAAATATTCGATCTACACTGCCCATGACTCCTTTTAAGGCACTGGTTAAAAAGCACTATCAATTTACTTTATGTGAGCAGTTATACTTATGCATGTTGTCTAATCTTCTTTTATGCTCTTGAATATTGCAGATGTTGTATCATTTTGATGTATGAATGTTTCATGAGCAAGGTATTATTTATGATGATAAATGCTAAGTGGTAAATGATCTAATTTTATTTTAAGCAATAAACTCCTAGATTAAAGTGTTTTTCTTTCTTAGTTTAGAAAAGCCTTAGATTTATTTTATAGGGACTATCCCCCTTGGCTTCGCTAGGAGTTGGCCTAGACGAAGGAGTTGACGATCAGGTGACATAACCTTGACTCGAGACTTTCCCTCAAGGACACACCAAGTGGATTGAAGGTTTCTTCCACAATAACCCAGGTGTGTATTAGGACGGCAACATTTTAGTGTTGTTGCTAAGGATAAATCTTTCTATTCCTGGAACACGACTTTTGTTTTATTTTTTGCTTTTTTCTTTGTTTGATGCTTCTTGTTTGTTTATAATAAACATGATCATCTAGCGACTCCACTTCAAAATAATTTGACAAAGTATTCTACGAGGAGGAACTCATGGTTTTCTTAGCTTCATCCTTAAACCCGAAGGTGTTTTTGGAGGAAGTTAGGAAAGCTTTCTTCTCGTAGGATCCTTAATAATTTTTGGGTCCCATTCCATCTCTGTTAGACCTTTATTTTTTTAATAAAGTCTAATTTAGAAATGGATGATCTTTATAAACCTATTGATTTTTCTGCAATAAGTGATTATCCACATTTGATTCCAGAAAAAGCAATTGAAAATTTGCCTTATTTTTAAAGTAATAATGTTATTGATGCTAAACGTCATGTTTAGAGAGTTACACATTGCTTCAATAAATGGTGTTACAATGCCTTATATGAAGATATGGGAATGAAATTGTTTATCTTGTATTTTGATGATGATGATCTTGATTGGTTTACAAAACTTAAGGATAAACAGATTACAACTTACAAAGAGTTGACTAATGCTTTCATGGAAAAATGGAAGGAGAAGGAACCTCCAGTGATAAAGACAATCAGTTTAGATGCTTCACCATATTTTGATGAGAAATTTATAGATGTCATTCAGGCCATGAGATTCGCTCGTGCAATGCAGTTAAAATACATGGAAGCTCGCCTTGTAGAGGCAAAAGCTTGTATCAAGTATTCAGACCCTATAGAACCAAAGCTTCACAATGAACAAGAAAAAGAGTTTCACTTAGAAATTCCAGAAGAACCTATAGATGAGTCATTAATTGGTCATGAGGAAACAAAGGATATTGGGTTAGAAATGATTGAGTATCCAGATAACTCAAATCCACACCCTCTTCTCGATGAATCCATCTCTTTAGAGAAAATTTTCGACAATTGTGATGATCTTGAAATAAGCAGTGAAGTGGATTCCTTGATAATTCCAGTTCCAGTTCTAGTTCCAATTCCAGCTCCAATTTCTCAACTGTCAGATGACTTAATGACAACTAATGGGAAATTGGAGGATAGCTTCAGTCTTTCAACTCCAGATCATTATGAGCAATAGTTAGCCTTCCACCATAATAGTCCAATGCAGAGATTCATTAAAGACTTACAAGGCTTACCAAACTTCAAAGTTTGGTTGAATAAAAATAAACATATGTTTCTTGGGTGGTTGGATCCCAAGAAAAGGGCCAAATTAATAAAACTTGGAAAAGGATCTTCAAAGAGTCATCCCTGACAGGGATTATTCAGACAGCTAAGGTCTTGTTTCATCCATGACATGGTTTATTCATGCAGTTTCTACTTCATCCAGTCAGACAATGGAAAGGTTAAAGATACAAGTGAGCAGACAACTTTTCAAATTGCTCTTCAATAATGTTATTTGATGCCATGGGGCATCCTTTGTAACGTATCTCTAACCCTTTCCTTTGCATTTTAATTTTAATTTATGTTCACTTTCTTCTTTTATACTTTATGTATAATAGTTCATTTTCATTTTGGTATTTACATGTATAATAATTGTGCAATTTCAATTTACACTTGGTCTTCATATACATGTGTCGTCGATGTTGTTTTTGGTGAGATGTTTGTGATTTAGGGACATATTCTAGATTCTCGCATGCTCTCCCTTTCTATAAAAGGATCAAGCAAATGTCCCATATGGAGCATATGTTATCCACTAGTTTGCACAAGCTGTATTTCCTGAAGAGCCGCCAAAGAATGAGCAATCAGTGCTCATATATGCAAAATTTAGAGTTCATTCGGTCTTGCAAAAGACCCCTTTTTCCCGCATTTCCACCATTGTAATAAATGTCCTAAGTATGAGATTTTGTAAAATACTATTGGCCACACAATATAATGAGTAGTCACATACTTTGGAGTGTTTTTTTCTACTTGTTAATTATTTTTTTTGCTTGCCTTAGTGAGCGATTAAATAATTTCTAAATTTTTTCACTTAGAAGACTAGCTCCAGAGCCGAAGTATGTACTGGCGATCAGATCTTGGCATGGAAAATCCAATGTATAGTGTATAAATTATATGAGATCATACTAGGACATATTGATTGAGTCATGTGGAAATTGCGGCTAGGTTTGATAGGTTTTTTTTAAGTTTTTAGTGAATTAATTAAATTCCCACAAAAATGGAATTTATTAATTCTAAGTCAATAAATTGTAAAAATATGGCATCAAACATTGTCATATTCCATATTTACAGTCGTTTTCCAGTCCAGAGTATCATGTAAACCCCTATTTCCCATATTTTGAGACAAAACAGTGATTATTATCACTCAAAAGTCAAATTTACTCGAAAATTACGGAAAAGGTGTAATTAAATTCATTTCCTATATTTTAGGAGAATTGGGGAACATGTTTGAAACATGTTTTTCTCTTTTCCCCAGTCAAATGGAAGCCTAGGCGAGTTATCTAAAGCTGAGGTCGACCTAACTGAGGTGATGTGGACTTGGGGGAGATACCAAAGTGGGGACTCGACCCCACATGCTTGAGTAGCGCACATCCCAATTTTCACAACTCGCCCTCACACTTCACTTCACTCCCACTCACTCTCACTTCCACTCCACCTCACTCCACTCATCCTCACTTCACTCCATATCACTCCCTTTTCACCCTATTTCACTCCCTCACCACTCCACACCTCCCCACTCTAACTCATGTGCATCTCCTCTTCACTACCCATTCACTCACGCCTCAACCCTAACCCTAGCGCATCTCCCCTTTGGAAATATCACCTAAAATGTTATTTAAGCAAGGGTCGACCTCTCCTCAAGGGAGTTCAGTCTTGGGAAATCAAGCTATTGTAATATTGTTATCATTTGGAATAAGAAAGACTTTGGAGCTATTTTGGTGTGGACTCAAATGTGTGGATGCTTTGATCTCAAAATGCAAATTTTATTATGAGGTAACATCTATTTTTTACATTTCAGTTTTGTGATTAATTGGTGAAGCCTATAAGGTATGATATCATATAAGAGGTTAATATTAATCTATCTTGATTTGTCTTATTGCTTCTTTATTTCATAGACTCTTACACTGCATGCTTTATTTTTGGTTAAATTAACATGTGTGTGTGAGTTGTGTTGTGTAGGGAAGGCCTTTAACCACTTTGTTGCAGGATTGAAGTGTAGTTGTAGGTTCCTCAAGTTTGGAGGAGCGAAAGGTGATTTTTTCCATCGTCTTCGTCCAAAGAGATTCAAGGATCAAGCTCCTTCTTTTTCACATCAAGAGAACCCCATAGCCCAAAAGTTCCAAGCTCAAGCAAAAACTCAAAATTTCAATAAAACTCTTTCCCCTACCCTCTTTCTTTGGTTACATGTTGTTTATAATAGATTTAAATTTTATTTTCAACATCTAAAGGCTGCATGCATTTGTTTCCTAGATCTAATTACAATTTTATCAATTTTAAAGAATAGATCTAGGCAAGTTTTAAGCATTTTCTTGATCTTTTCATCTAGAGTCTAGGTCAAATATTGTGCTTGGTTTTAACTTCTTTATCAATATGTTTAGAGGTATTATGTTTTTTGTTTCAAAAAACCAAACAACAACCACTAAAAGGGCCTAGGTTAGGCTGGTCTCAAGTGTCAAAAGTCCCAAAAAATATCATTTTTTGCCTTAGAATATTTTTCAGAAAAAATTGATAATTTTTTTTATTTTGTTTAAACTTCTTTCCATCATTACTAACTTCATTTGTTTGTTGTTTTGTTGCAGAAACAACAGGTTCAAGAGGATATTCTTCCAGTTTCGGGAAAAATCAAGGCTTCCGAGGCACCCTAGGTGTAACACCTTGTTTCCCCCAATTTGTAATTAATCATAAAATATGAATTACCATGCTAATGCATGAGGATAATGTAAATGTATTATTGTCTGAGTTGGCAATAATTGACTGTGGGGGTGAAGCCTTGAAAGTACTGGCCATGATATCACTAGAGGAAGAATGTGAAAACTATACAAGAGGGTTCATATATCAAATAACCCCAAATCTCCCATGATAAGGATGACAAACCTACTCCAAATGCCAAGGAAAATCAGTCAATGAAGAAAGGATGGGTGGTTGAATCACCAACCATCCCCATGAATGGAAACATGGGTTGTCAGTCTAAAGGACCATAGGGACCTATAGACCTAAGATTCCTTCTGACAAAAGGAATAGGATAGGTCGAAAAACCATTCAGGTAAGAGGGACACGCACACGGGAGAGGAGAGACGGAGACCAGGGCGGGAGCTCGCAAGGGAGAGGTGTGAATCTCTCCAGCGACTCATGAGGGGAAGGTCGTGAGCTTGATGTTGAAGAGAATCTAAGAAACCTCGTCGAGGCCATGACCGAGTGATAAAGCTCCAAGTTGCAGAAAACAGAACCCGAACAGAAACTGAAAACAGAGAGAGAACTCTTGAGACGGGTGAGAGTTCCCTGGTGATATCATGGCTTGGCACGGGGGTGACCAGACTTATAATATTGAATGCCTCTAAGCCTATGGATGGGTGGAAGGATGAACACCCACAGTCAGTTGGTTGGCGGAAACCTGTAATATATAAGTGATTTATGACCCTATGTAATTTAGTTGTAATTGTGTATGAATTGGTTATGTTGTGCTTTCTCTTAGGAATGTGAATGAATGCTTAATGGATATACTGTATCCCTCCTATTCCTATTGGGTTGTATAATTAGGAAAGTAAGGAATTATAGGGTTCGAACATGATTGTTTCTCATAAATTCTGGAGTTTTGTAGTGTCTTAAGCGAGAGCCACAAACTGTGAGCTCGTCGACCTTAGGCGTAGTTGCATATACGATGGTTTACTCACCTAGTATTTTTGAGTCCCTTGGAGGACAAAGCATGTTAAGCTCAGGAGAGGTAGTGTGCCAAAGGAGAACAATAGTTGTGCTGAAGAGAACCCCTTGATGAAGGATGATGAAGCTATGAAAAACGCGACCGTACCCTCGTCGCGCTCTCCCGCTCACAGGATCGTTCAAATCCCTTTATTCAGCTGAGCTGAAGTGGCTCTTTAGATTCTCAAGTGGAATCCCTGTCAAATGCCCCATCCACAAGCCTTACCTTCACCTGTCGCGGCCTCTGCAGAACCGTGATTATCCCCGATCTCCGATGAGCACTCGCTCCTATGCGCTAGTCCTCCTGGCTAAGCTTCCACCATATGACCATTGCTCTGTATCTGTGGCCTTACCTCCTTCACGACTTCGCGACCTCACAACCTCGCGGGTTGAACTGTCAAACTTTCACCCTCCTATTCCGCGAGTTTCCGAGATGCGAGAATTCAACGGAGTGTTGACTCCTATCTCCAAGCAGCGTGTGTCCACCCGTCGATCGCGTGCTCCCACCTTATGCTCTGCCACGCGTCTACACGAACCTCATCTCCTCAGCACTTCACGACTCACAAATCCTAATGCCAATATTTTGGGACTTCTCGCGATGAGGTCCCGAGGCTTCGTGCCACCTGTATTCCACTTTCCGACTCTGCTATGGCCCACACTATCCTCCAGCTGTCGGGATATCGCTTCCTCAAAATATCGCGATTCCCGCGTCCAAATTATCAGACCTTTTCCTACGAGGTCTTGAGACACGACCCCACGTGCAGATCCAACGGTCCTCCTACGATCCAGATCCAACGGCTATCTCCTTCTCGCGCTTCGTGACTTCACGACTTTGCGTACCCAATGTTTGGTCTCTCACCCTGCGAACTCCCGAGTTCGTGAGATCTCTCGATCTCTCACCACCTGTCCTCCTCAGATGGACAGCTACGATCCTCTCACCACTTCGCCACCTCACGTCCTCGCACCTCGTGACTTTGAACACCCAATATTTGGGCTTCCACCCTGCGAACTCCTGAGTTCGCGAGATCTCTCTGATCTCTACCACCTGTCCTCCTCAGATGGATGGCTACGATCCTCTCGCCACTTCGCCACCTCGCGTCCTCACGCCTCGCGACTTTGGACACCCAATACTTCGGTTTTCACTCTGTGAACTCCCGAGTTCGTGAGATCTCTCTGATCTCTGCCACCTGTCCTACCCAAATGGATGCTCCTGATCCTCTCATCATTTCGCCGCTTCATTACCTTATTTCCGTAACCTTCTTGCACCTCTGCAAGATCTAACAATCCTCGGAACTTCACGAAATCTCTTCAAAAGATTTCTACCATTCGTTCTTCCTTGGGTAATCCACGAAATGAAAAGAGTATCTCCCCACGAGATTCCTTCGCCTTTTCGCCAACCTACGACGTTTCTTCCCAGACTTGGGAGAACTTCAATCCTTCGAAGGTCTTTCCCTTTTCTGTTTGTTTCCTCTGCGAGCTCCACAACCTTGAGCCTCGCTGCACGTTCTTCATGACGCTGCTCCTTCTGAGCTTTTCCTTCTCAAACCCTTAAAGGATTCCGACATCTACGCTCCTGCAGAATATTCTCATGCACCAAAGTGTTATCTCTTCTGAGCTTTCACAAACACTCAGGCCCTTGGGGAAATTTAGTCTTTCTTCTCCCTCAGATGGAGAATGAAATGGATGCCCTCATGGCTATCCTTCTGCTCAAGCCTCTTCTTGAGTACTTCTGGGTATTCAGCAACCCAGTGGAGGCCCTTCAGTGGACTCTCCTTTCTCAACACAGAACTCAAAGAGTTCTCCCCTCTTCGGTGCCTATCTGCACGCTTCCTCGATGCCCTCCTGGCGGAGTATATTCTCCACAGAACGTTCAACAGTTCTGGGTTCCTTCTGTGCACCCTTTGCACCTCTCAATGCCCACCTGGCAGATCTCTCACAGAACTTACAGTAAAGTTCTGTCTGCAACTATGTATCTCATACACAGCCTTGCCTCCAAGGTATTCAGCAACCTTGAGGTCTCCCTTCTGAGTTGTTGACTTCAGTCTCTTGTGCCTCAGCATGTCTTTGTCTGAACCCCGCAGTGTTCAGAAGTGCACCCTCCTGTGCACGGCTCTCAGAACCCTCAGCATTCTATCACACCCTCCTGGTATGAAGCCTCAAAGACCTTCAACCTGAAATCAAAAACTCTCCTGCAGAATGCATCAACAACCACACATTCACAACACACATAGAGAACACACACAGACATCCATATAACACAGAATGACATGCAGGAAAAACTGCTTCTGATATATTAAAATGGTAAATGCCTGTATTCTACAAATGGTGTTCCTGAGCTCTCCTTGGCTCTTCTCTTCTACTATACTATTCTACGATCACTTCAACTTCACTCTCTTTTTCAAAATGAGATCTAGAAATATCTTTTACCTGAGGGGCTCATCGAGCGCTTCCCTCCAGGTTCACCTATTCTAAGAAATTACATTCAATGGTTGTCTAGTCTAGCACCTAGATCTAGGTCTTAGTCGATCTAGCATTAAAGTTGATCCTATCTACTGCCTACACAAAGGCACGGCTTCCATGGCTCACCAGCCTAAAACATTTAATTACATTCAATTTCAAATTTTAAATGAGGTTGCGCCTCTCTTCAATCTTTGAATGTGTGCGCGCTGACGTGGCTGGCTGGTTGGCTGGCTGATATGGAGAGATGCTCCTGCATCAAAGGAGCACAATAGTTGTGCTGAAGACTCTTCTAAGAGTCAATTCCAGGAGAAAGAGCGCAAAGCTCTCAAGTCCTTCATAGTTGACGAAGCTTAGGAAGGATAGTGAGTTGCAAATAACAAAAGAGACTACCCTTTCATTTGCGAGATGCACGGATGAGATCCTTTCAGAGGATCTGAGGTCTGCAATGACCGTTAGATGGGAGGAAGGAACATAGGCGTTAATGCCTTGACCCCTTTTAGCCTTCACAAGTAGAAAAGGAATCGAGATCGTAGATCCCAAGATCCATGGGAGTTACCTGGACCGTCCATTTGTAGAGGACACATGGTTGTCGGTCGACGTTTCGGCACCCAGGAGAACAAAGGGAAAGAACCATTATCTTCGCAAGTCATGAAATCCCGGTGTACGAAACCCCAATTTGGTTTAAGTGTGAATAATTGTGAGAAAGTTGGTATTTGATCGTGGTCATTGATCATCGTGAAAATATCACCACCGTTGATCGTGTCTAAAGGTCACAGCCATCCATCGGAGGGACACGTGGTTGTCGGTCGACGTTTCGGCATGCGGGAAACAAAAGGGTAAGAACCCTTGTATTCGCAAGTCATGAAATCCCAATACCTGAATCCCCGATTCATTCTGTGGTAGAAAGGAGGAGTCTCGAACAGATCTGGACCATCCATCGGAGGAGACGCGTGGTGAGCGGTCAAGAGTGCGGGGAAAGCTCTAAAATCCCATGGACCGTTGGATCCAAATCCCCAAGGATCGTCGATCTCCTACACAAATCCCCATATCATAATTTGGGGATTGGAGCGACAAGAGTTTTGGAGTCGTTGCATCGTGAACTCCTAGTTCACGAAACTCCAAAAAGATCCAGACCGTTGGATCCAAAACATCGAGAGCCATTGGATCTCTTACAAGAACTCGAGTATCGGTTTTTGGGGTTTGAAGATTTGAAAGACTTGACTCTCTTGCATACCGAACTCCCGGTTACCGAAATCATGATATGGCCAGGACCATCGGATCAGGAGGAGACTCACAGTCGTCGATCTCCTCGAAGGTAAGATTTCAGGTTTCAGGGTTTGTAGGGTCGAAAGACTTAACCCGCTTGCATCGCTTAGTCGCAAAATGCGATCGACACCTCTTGGCTTGGCTCATGGTCGTAACCCGTGATCATATGGAGGTATATAAGGGGAGAGCTATCCTATGCTAGGCCCCTGTAAGACTTCGGGGATTTTGTCCCTCGAAGAAAAGAGGCGAAAAATTAATTATCCCGTAATGGGTGTATGACAAATTGGTAACAGAGCATGGTTACAACACTTGGCCTGCTTGGGCTCATGTACGAGCCACGTAAGGAGATGTTTTTATCCGCGTTTACTCCTTGAGGAGAAGGGCTGCAGATTGAACCTGTGATTTTGGGATTTCTTGTGGAATTCCAGCAAAGGAATTATATTGTTCCTTTGTCAAAATGATAACTACTCTTATAGGAGTAGGAATGCATTGATCAGTATTACTGATAAGACCTGAGTGTGAATAATAGATGTGGAATAAATTGTGCTATGAATCTGCATGAGCCAGACAAGGGACATGAACTAATTTGTTATGTTATAGTGTGACGATGGCTACCTACTAAAGCAGGTAGAGTCTCTTGCAATTGAGATGGCTGGTTAGGTAAGAATTAAGATCCAAATGAAGAACTCCTTCATGACTTGGGAAATCTGGTAAGGACTGGTAGGATCCTTAGAAATTTATATTTACTGCATTATTAAAAGACTAAACCCTAAGCATATAACTCCTCACGGTTGAGAGGACTAATGAAAATATATAGGATCAAATTACCTAGCCTATAATGGTTAGGATCGACAACAAGGATAATTTGTTGAGCAAGATTAAGAGGAGTTCTTTGGGACTGTTGCTAATTCCCAAGAGTGACCCTTATTGGTTGTTCCCATAAAGAGAGGGTAACATATGTATGAGTTATGACTATGAGATTAGTCTTGTAATTAACTTAAAAGCTCAGAAGAGATAGCGGGGAATTTTGGTATGCCGAACATGCATATAGAATCAAGCTTGTGTTAAAGTTTGAAAACTCCGAAGGTTGAGCATGGAGTATACCAGGAGGAGTATTGGTTTTAAGTCTTGAGAGGGAACACTTAGAAAAAGTTTCTAAGTTTTGAAGAGTTGAAGAGTTCAAAAGGAAGCGCAGAAAACTGAAGTTCAAAGAAAGAACAAGTATGGAGGATTGAGTGGGAGAAATCCTTTAGAAAAGAACTTTGAAGATTGGATAGGATCGAGAGTCAAGATCCATTCAGAAAGAACCGAAATGTTTCGAGTTATTCAATCTTAGAGAAGTAGCGCACTGGTTAGTTGCGAGGAGATACCGAAATTTCGCAGAACCAAAGGGCTTGGAAGAAACAATGTGAAATTCGTGAAAAGATCATAGTCGTTGATCAAGGAGAGATCTAGACCATTGATTGTTCAGAGAGAATTTCGCAATTTTGGGGATCGGGAGAATGGAGGTGAAAATTCTTTCAACTTCGCGACACGCAAAATTGTGAAATCCTGATACGTGAAACCCCGACGAGATCTGAGTTGTCAGATCGTGGAAGAATCGGGACCGTCAGATTGAGAACTCTGAAATTTCACAATTTTAGGGATCGAAGGATTCGAGTTTCTTCATAATAGAAGTCCCCTAAGTTGCGAAACATGAAATCGCAACATAATCACAACCGTTGGTTGGAGAGTCATTGGTGACCATTGATCTGATCTGAAATTTCAACATTTCAGGTATCGAGAGTCTGAACGGACGGTGGAATTATCAGAGGGAGGAATACCAAAATTACATGAACCGTTAGATCTAGTTGATCAGCGGAGAAGATAAGGTTGATAACCTCTCATCACTCACAAGATCAGGAGGAATAGTATCTGTTAGATTGGAATCAATGAGAGCCATTAATCTAGAGCTTTGAGATTTCATCTATTAGGAAAATAGAAGTGTAGACTTTCCAAAGTCGTGCCAGGTAAATCACTGATTCAATCAAGGTCGTTGGTTAGCGGATGACATGAACCGTAGATCCGATGTAATTGGATCTTCGGGAATTGGAGATTTAGAAGTCAATGGGTAGAGTTTTGAGGACTCACATGTCACAAAATCCAAACATCCAACCTAAGCCATTGGATCGAGACAGGCAGTGGATTGTTGATCTGACGCATACACATTTTGGGGGTTTGAAATCAGGAATTAAGGGGTGAAGACTCCGCCAGAATCCTGAAAGGTGGAAATCCAGGATTTGATCAGGACCGTTGATTGCCAGAGAGATCTAGACCATGGGATCTAGGTTGTTGGGCCCGCATGGATCAGAAGTTTGGGAAACGGTGGAGCATTGTCCATGGATTCCTCGAAATACGGGATCCCGACACATGTCTGGGAGTTGACCCTGGGTTCTGAGCAAAGGGTCATGTGAATAAAAGAGCCGAGAAGACCTTAGTTTTGGTCTTTCGGGTTTTTGGATTTTGGGGATCGAGGAACCAGAATTCCTTGCAACATGAATCTCGAAATCGCGAAACGTGAAGCGCCTTTTAGATTGGATCGTGGTCACCGTCAGTGGTCACGTGAGGAGAAGGTGTGAACTAGTATGATGAATACTTAGCTGTGTTCAATTGTACTTGAGTGCATGAGTATAATTCATTGTGAAGCTTCATAATAGGAAGCCTGGTATTAATACCGGTAAGGCATGAATTACATTAAATGCTCAAATAATGCACATGTATGATGTAAGAGTATAAGTATACTAGAGGCCCAATATGATTGCCCTGATGAGTGAAACATGAAGCAAGTATTGCTCTTGTCCATATTAAATGAATACCATGGAGGCATAGCTGACTCCATTCTGGGGAGTCATGAAAGTTCTATTCCAAATAATAGCCTAAGGGGAATGTATTCCATTTCCTCGGGAAGTACCAATATAATTAGATGAAAGGGTAAATGAGAAAGGATGCTCTCTTGTCATAATAAGAGACAAATGATTATGCCTTTGAGCATCACATGAGAAGGATTGTGAAGGAATTTGAATTGATTGATCTTAACAGTAAAGATGCAGGTTTATATTCCTTAAGGGGAATGTTTAGTAAAAAGCTAAATGATAACTCAAGGTTGAGCCCATCACAATAGTGATGGATATGCAACCAGGAAGTGGCATGCCAAAGGAGTTCTCGATGGAGGAACTATGTAAGGACTTTGTCAGAAGAACAGATTCACAACCCTAATAACTATTGAAGGTTGGACAATGGGCTACAAGGCTTGTCCATATATATAAGAATCCTGGATTACATTTTGAAAGAATCATGTAATTAATAGAAGACTAACAACTGAATATGGACCATTCTGATAACCGAATGGAAGTGTGTAGGATGCACATGATCATGATTCATTATGAGCAAAGAGTTGTTATTAAATCATGTTGCAGTATCCCAAAAAGGGTTAGAGTGAGACCTTAGAGATAACTCGACTGGGCTAAAAAGCCCCAGGCGATGTAGAAAGAATTTGAAGAAGGGGAGAGCCCTCAATTCTTTCCTTGTTGTACATTATGTTTCTATGGGATGAGAAAGCTAGTACATTGATGAACGAAAATGTTTTGACACCATAGTGATGATGGTTGTAATACTGTGAAAAACGATTGAGGATTGTTGTGTTGCACTCATGAAAACACTAAGGATAGTGGGATGAAGTACATACGGACATGCTGGGACATGTTGGAAAATATTTTATTAATTTAAATGCTATGGTACTTTCATTTTAATTTACATGACGACTAATATTCGTATGGTGTATGTCATGTGTAGAAAGAAATAAGATTGGAACTATTGAGAAAGACAATTGCCAATAATGAACGACCTCAAACAGAGAATGACCAGGAAAAGGCTGCGATCAAAATATTGTTGACAGGACTGTAAAGGTCCCCATAAAGAATTGGTGATGAGGTAAAAAAAATAAGAAAGAGGGTGCTAGCAGCCAAGAACCAGTATAAAGATATTCGTGCCTATGTGGCACAAGGTATGAATGGATTTGGTAAGAAACCCTTCCGAAATATTTTATTGTCTCATGTTATGCATGAAAATTGAAAAGGCAGTTGTATGCCTTGGATACCCAAGTAAGGTATGACTCAAGATGAAGAACCTGAATAATGGAGGTATGAACCTCTAGTAGTAAACACTGGTTGTAACCCTTGGAAGAACTCATGAATTGATATGTCATGAATGCATTGACATTCCAAGAATGCGTAAAGGAATTCATGTAAAAATTTAAGTTCATGTAGGATCATGATCGGCCTATAGCAGGCAGTATGGTCCTACTGTAAGAATGAAAGAAAACGAATAAACCATATGAGGAAAAGGTTGGATAAATTCCAACACCCCATGGCCAAGAACCAGTCATAAAGTGTGACGAACTTGAAAAACAATGCAAGAATGGATTGGGTATGAATGTGGCCATGAATATTGGCACAATTGTTAAAAACCCTTTTTAAATGTTGAATTATGTTTTGAAAAGTTTGGTATGTTGAGATGAGACTAACAGTTTGTTTGGCTGTGAAAATAATGAACTACAGGAAGCAAAGAGTCTTGGATATGGCATTGTTGTAAGTCCATAAGAAAGACCAATTGCATGTTGAGCCAAACTGCGAGGAATGGTATTTCCTTTTTGAGAGAGTAATTTAATTGCTAAGTATGCACAATTCTGAAATTGTTGCAACGATGTTGTAAATGTGCAATAACATGTATATGCATGGAAAAGATAATAAGTTGTTTGGCTGATTGAAGTTGAAAGTGCAGGAAGAAAAGGGGTCTTGGATATGGCAGCATTGTAAGCCCATAAGGAAGGCCAATTGTCTGCTAAGCCAAACCGTTATGGGAAGGAAAGTCCCATAATTATGAATCTGGTTCCTGTGCAGAACAAATATGGAAACAAATCGTGAGATTGGAAAATCTGTGGGTGATAGATTTGCAATAAAATTCTAAAAGTTAGAATTTATAATGATGTCTCATGAATTTTGTATACATGTGATACAGGTGAGGAGAAAATATATGTCCAGAAAGGAACAGATGAAGGTTGTCAAAGTTGAATATAATGAGCATGGCTACTACTGAGCCGTGAAAACCTCGTGATAAGTCATGATCACCTGGAATAAATTATGTTGAGGTAACACAAGCCGAGGGGACGCCTCGGCAGAGAAAGTCTGAGGGACGCCTCGACTGTAAGACTTGATAGAGTCTCTAAAAATTTCCTGTGCAAGAAAACCTCGGTAGGGAAAGATGGATCACCCAAGGGACTGTATAACAGTGAAGGGGATGCCTGAGCCTGGGCTTGGAGGGTGAGTGACAGCAAGGAAGAGGAGACCTTAATAATTCTTGTAAACTATTGGGATAATGCACACAGTGGGTTGTTTCTCGTGCGGAAAAACATTGGAAAGGAAAATGAAATCATGATAGCTCTTGTGAACTATTGAATTGGAATCATGCACCCAATGGGTACGTCAAGGAAAGTGATGAGCATGGATAACAAAAACTACCATATGGATATAGATCCACAAACTGCACAGATAAGTACTGTGCTAGAATATGAAATTTTTCTTTTGAATTTTTAACAATAGTAAGATGTTTTCGCACAAAATTGTGATTAATGTGCTTGTTGTCCAAGAATTATTGAAGGCAGGTGACGAAGACTAAGATCCTGAAAAAGGACTTGACCAAGGATGAAGGTCAAGACTTCTGAAGTAGCCGAATGAGAAAGGCATGATAGGTATTTTGAGAAAGAACACCAAGGACAATGTTCCTTTAAGGGGGAGGGAATTGTAACACCCTGTTTCCCCCAATTTGTAATTAATCATAAAATAGGAATTACCATGCTAATGCATGAGGATAATGTAAATGTATTATTGTCTGAGTTACCAATAACTGACTGTGGGGGTGAAGCCTTGAAAGTATTGGCCATGATATCACTAGAGGAAGAATGTGAAAACTATACAAGAGGGTTCATATATCAAATAACCCCAAATCTCCCATGATAAGGATGGAAAACCTCCTCTGAATCCCAAGGAAAGAAAATCAGTCAATGAAGAAAGGACAGGTGGTTGAATCACCAACCACCCCCATGAATGGAAACATGGGTTGTCAGTCTGAAGGAATGTAGGGACCTGCAAACCTGAGCTTCCTTCTGACAGAAGGAACAGGATAGGTCGGAAAATCGTCCAGGTAAGAGGGACACGCACACGGGAGAGGAGAGACAGAGACTAGGGTGGGCACTCGCAAGGGAGAGGTTTGAAGCTCTCCAGCAACTCATGAGTGGAAGGCCACAAGCTTGATGCCAAAGAGCATCTGAGAAACCTCATCGAGGCCACGACCAAGTGACAAACCTCTGGGTTGCAGAAAATAGGACCCAAACAGAAACTGAAAACAGAGAGAGAACCCTCGAGACAGGTGAGAGTTCCCTGGTGATATCATGGCTTGGCACGGGGGTGGCTAGAGTGATAATATTGAATTCCTCTAAGCCTATGGTTGGGTGGAAGGATGAACCCCCACATTCAGTTGGTTGGTGGAAACCTGTAATAGATAAGTGATTTCTAACCCTGTGTGATCTAGCCGTAACTGTGTATGAATTAGTTATGTTGTGATTTCTTTCAGGAATGTGAATGAATTCTTAATGGATATATTGTATCCCTTCTATTCTTGTTGGGTTGTACAATTAGGAAAGTAAGGAATTATAGGGTTCGTACATGACTGGTTATCATAAATTATGGAGTTTTGTAGTGTCTTAAGTGAAAGCCATGAACTGTGAGCTCTTTGACCTTAGGTGTAGTTGCATATACGATGGTTTACTCACCTAGTCGTTTTGAGTCCCTTGAAGGATGAAGCATGTTAAGCTCAGGAGAGGTAGTGTCGATATGCATAGGCTCTCTACGAGGCAAAGCGAACCCAGAACCCCTTGATGAAGGAGCGCAATAGTTGTGATGAAGACTCTTCTAAGAGTCAAGTCCAGGAGAAAGAGTGCAAAGCTCTCAAGTCCTTCATAGATGACGAAGCTCAGGAAGGATAGTGAGTTGAAAATACCAAAAGAGAGTACCCTTTCATTTGCGAGATGCACGGATGAGATCCTTTCGAAGGATTTGAGGTCTACCACGACTGTTAGATGGGAGGAAGGAATGTAGGTGTTAATGCCTCGACCCCTTTCTGCCTTCGCAAGTAGCGAAGGAATCGGGGCCGTAGATCCCAAGATCCATGGGAGTTACCTAGACCATCCATTTGTAGAGGACACATGGTTGTCAATCAGTGTTTTAGCACCCAGGAGACCAAAGGGCAAGAACCCTTGTCTTCGCAAGTCACAAAATCCCGGTGTACGAAACCCCATTCTGGCTTAAGTGTGAATAAGTGTGAGAAAGTCGGGATTTGGTTGTGGTCGTTGATCATCCTGAAAATATCACCACCATTGATCATGGCTAAAGGTCACAGCCATCCATCGGAGGGACACGTGGATGTCAGTCGACGTTTCAGCACCCGGGAAATAAAAGGGTAAGAACCCTTATCTTCACAAGTCGCAAACTCCCGGTACCCTAAACCCCGATGCGTTATGTGGTAGAAAGGAGGAGTCCCGAAAGGATCTGGACCATCCATCAGAGGAGACATGTGGTGAGCGGTCAAGAGTTCAGGGAAAGCTCCGAAATCCCATGGACCATTGGATCCAAATCCCCAAGGATCGTCGATCTCCTACACAAATCCCCATATTGGAATTTAGGGATTGGAACGACAAGAGTTTTGGATTCATTGCATTGTGAACTCCTGGTTCACAAAAATTTGAAAAGATCTGGACCGTTGAATCCAAAACATCGAGAGTCATTGGTTCTCTTACAAGAACTCGAGTATCGGGTTTCGGGGTTTGAAGAGTCAAAAGACTTAACTCTTTTGCATATCAAACTCCTGGTTACTGAAATCCTGATACGGCTAGGACCATCATATCAGGGGGAGACTCACAGTCGTTGATCTCCTCGAAGGTAAGATTTTAGGTTTCGGGGTTTGCAGGGTCTAAAGACTTGACCCCCTTGCATCATTGAGTCGCGAAATAAGATCGACGCCTCTTGGATTGGCCCGTGGTTGTAACCCACGATTACATGGAGGTAGATAAGGGGAGAGCTAGCCTATGCTTGGCCCCCATAGGACTTCAGGGATTCTATCGCTCAAAGAAAAGAGGTGAAAAATTAATTATCCCGTAGTGGGTGTGTGACACTAGGGGGTTGTGACTTTGTTAAAATGAAGTTTCATTTTTTCTGTCTTTTATTCTTGTATTCTTCTTAAAAATCCAATAATAAGGATCCCTCTTCTTATAAAAGAGATAAAATATCAAAGAGAACATTGGTTCTTCATTGTAATAGTGCAATAAAAGTGGGCCCTTAGTGCCTAGTTTCTTCATCCCCTTAGGGGGATTTGTGTTGTGGGTTTTCTTTTATCTTTTGAGTTGTGCATGCTTAAAATCTAGTAATCAGACACACAAGTCAAACGTATCAAACACACTACAACACTCTAATCTTTATGCATGTTAATCAAGTCTTAATTAATCATGCATGCTTAACTAGCTCTACTTCAAGCACTTTCTTTCTTTAATTTATCTTGCAACATTATTAAAATTTCAAGTAGTGTCTCGTTAATATTTCTCAACCACAAAGCATGGTACATCATTTAATTGTTTTAATTTCTTTTCTTTCACTTTCAAGTGTTTGTGCAAGTGCTTCATTTACAAAGCAGAGTGTGTGATCTATCTATTTCATGCTTTTATCAAGTAATTGAACCTTGCTATTTTAATAGGGAAATCTCTTAAGTTGTTAGTTCATTGGGAGGAAAAAGCTTAAAAGTGACTTGCGAAGTAAGGAGGGTCCTCTCGGGACCTGGCTTCCCACCCGTTTTGGACATCCATCACTTTTAGTGAGTTTACTGGTGATACCATCGAGTTTTAGTAAAATCTCAGCAAGTCCAAGCAAATAACAAGCTTCCTAAAGGGGCCAAACACTCTTCATTAACTAAATACAAAATTTACCTTAATAAAATCTTCTATCTACACTGCCCACGACTCCTTTTAAGGCACTGGTTAAAAAGCACTATCAATTTACTTTATGTGGGTAGTTATACTTATGCATGTTGCCTAATCTTCTTTTATGCTCTTGAATATTGTAAATGTTGTATCCTTTTGATGTATGAATGTTTCATGAGCAAGGTATTCTTTATGATGATAAATGCTAAGTGGTAAATGATCTGATTTTATTTCAAGCAATAAACTCCTAGATTAAAGTGTTTTTCTTTCTTAGTTTAGAAAAATCCTTAGATTTATTTTATAGGGACTACCCCCCTTGGATTCATTAGGATTTGGCCTAGATGGAGGAGTTGAGGATCAGGTGACAGTACCTTGACTCGAGACTTTCCCCTAAGGACACACCAAGTGAATTGAAGGTTTCTTCCACGATAACCCAGGTGTGTATTAGGATGGTAACACTACCCATACTATACCATATCAATACCAATACCAATACCATACCATTGCATACCAATAACAATGCCAATACCAATACCATAGCATACCAATACCAATACCATTGCATGGAAATAGTATGCATTGGAAATGATATGCATACCAATGCCATACCAATACCAATACCATACCATACCATACCAATACCATTAACAATCCCATACCATACCAATACCAATACCATACCATTGCATACCAATACCAATACCATTGCATGTAAATGGTATGCATTAGCAATTATATGCATACGAATACCATACCAATACCAATACCATTGCATATCAATACTAATACCATTGCATGGCAATAGTATGCATTGGAATTTATATGCATACTAATGCCATACCAATACCAATACCATACCAATATCAATACCATACTATACCATATCAATACCAATACCATACCATACCAATACCAATACCATACTAATATCAATACCATACCAATACTAATACCATACCATACCATACCAATACTAATACCAATACCATACCAATACCAATACCAATACCATACCATGCCATACCAATACCAATACCAATCCCATACCATACCAATATCAATACCAATACCATACCAATACCATTCCATTGCATACCAATACCAATACCATTGCATACCATTGCATGACAATGCTATGCATACCAATACCATACCAATACCAATACAAATACCAATGCATACCATTGCATGGCAATGATATGCATACCAATACCAATACCAATACTATACCAATACTATACCATACCAATACCAATACCATTGCATACCAATATAGACAATACCATTGCATACCAATACCAATACCATTACATACCAATACCAATACCAATATCATATCATACCATACCAATACCAATACCATTGCATACCAATACAGCCAATACCATTGCACACCAATACCAAAAGTCACAAGGATCCACCCAGTAGCAACTCTTCAAATATCCACCCAATAGAAACCCATCCTAAAAGGAAATCAACTTACTAGGGCACCGTGTGACCCTCCCAGGTTGAAACAAGGAAAAGAGCATAATTTCCAAGAAAACATTATGAAATCAAAAAATTCTTAGTGCAACATGTTCAAGTGCTTTAAATATTGGAGTGATACATACCATGATACCCAGACTCGTTACTTCATGGAGCAAGACCCATTACCACTTCATAACCAAGCTGGAGTGTTGAATATTGTTGATGGTATATGGACTGCACTAAATAAAAGAGGGGCCCTCCTAGGCCATGCTTAGGTCATCCAACTCTCAGCACTCCATGTATGGAACCTGTGGGCCTCGAGACACGATCTCCTTTGTTACCCCTAGGCTATGGGGTAACACATATCAATACCATACCAATTCCAATACCAATACTATACCATACCATACCAATACCATTGGAAATGATATGCATACCAATACCATACCAATACCATTGGCAATGATATGCATACCAATACTATACCAATACAAATACCATACCAATACCATTACCAATACCATACGATTGCATATCAATACCAATACCATTGCATTGCAATGATATGCATACCAATATCATTGCCAATACCATACCATACCATACCAATAACATTGTCAATACCAATACCAATACCATACCATACCATTGCATACCAATATCAATACCATTGCATACCACAATGGTATGCATTGGAAATGATATGTAGTTGCAATGATATACATACCAATACCATAACAATACCAATACCAATACTATAGCCAAAAACGCCTAACGGAGTGCTCTTGAAAATCAACCTCATCTTCATAAATTGCACTATGCCTCATTAACCAAAACCCTAGTGCCAGAGATACTCCAACAAATGGTTTTTCGGTCAACGGAATGATAGCATAGGGGCCCCACTAGCTGAAAAACGGTGCTCTTAATCCAATGCAATTGACGGTTAGTGCATCTGAGTCTCGGTTTGAGTTTTATCCCGAGTTGCAACTCACCTCCTCGATCCATTTAGGGGCATGTGGTCAATTTGGTCCAAGGGCATAAAATCCAAACTGAGTAGCATAACGAACTTTCGTAAGCTCCCGCAAGTCTGTTTGGCCAAGGCCCACACAATTACACTAGCCAAAAATACCCAACACGGGGTTCTTGAAAATCGACCTCCTCTTCAGAAATTGCACTATGCCTCATTGACCAAATCCCTAGTGTTGGATATACTCCAACAGATGGTTTTTCGGTCAACAAAATGATAGTGTAGGAGCCACAATAGCTAAAAAGAAGTGCTCTAGATCCAATGCAATTGACGGTTCATGCATCCGAGTCTTGGTTTGAGTTTTATCGATAGTTGCAACTCACCTCCTCAAGCCATTCAAGGACATGTGGCCAATTTGTTCTGGGGGAATAAAATTCAAACCGAGCAACATAATGGAGTTCCCTAAGCTCCCGCAAGACTATTTGGCCAAGGCCCATGCGAATACAATATTCAAAAATGCCTGACAGAGTGTTCTTGAAAATCGACCTCATCTTCAGAAATTTCACTATGCCTCATTGACCAAAACCCTAGTGCCGAAGATACTCCAACAAATGGTTTTTCGGTTGACGAAATGATAGCGTAGGGGCCCCACTAGTTGAAACTTGGTGCTCTTAATCCAATGCAACTGACGGTTCATGCATCTGAATCCTAGTTTGATTTTTATTGCGAGATGCAACTCGCCTCCTCAAGCCATTTAGGGACATGTGGTCAATTTGGTCCGGGGGCATAAAATCTAGACCGAGTAGCATAATGGAGTTTTGTAAGCTCCCACAAGTCTGTTTGTCCAAGGCCCACATGACTATACTACCCAAAAAAACCTAAAACAATGTTCTTGAAAATCGACCTCCTCTTTAGAAATTGCACTATGCCACATTGACCAAAACCCTAGTGTTGGAGATACTCCAAAAAATGGTTTTCTGGTTGATGGAATGATAGCGTAGGAGCCCCAATAGTTGAAACCAGTTTCTTTGGATCCAATGCAACTGATTGTTCATGCATCTGAGTCTTGGTTTGAGTTTTATCGATAGTTGTAACTCGCCTCCTCAAGCCATTCAAGGACATGTGGCCAATTTGGTCCGAGGGCATAAAATCCAAACTGAGCAGCATAACGGAGTTCTGTAAGCTCCAACAAGTTTGTTTGGACAAGGCCCACTAGCCAAAAATGAATGACAGAGTTTTCTTGAAAATCGAACTCATCTTCAAAAATTGCACTATGCCTCATTGCCCAAAACCTAATGTCGGAGATACTCCAACAAATGGTTTTTTTGTCAACAAAATGATAGCGTAGGGGCCCCAATAGCTAAAACCCGGTGCTCTAAATCCAATGCAACTGACGGTTCATGCATCTGAGTCCCAGTTTGAGTTTTATCATGAGTTGAAACTCACCTCCTCAAGCCATTCAAGGACATGTGGCCAATTTGGTCTGGGGGCATAAAATCCAAAATGAGTTGCATAATAGACTTTTGTAAGCTCCCAAAAGTCTGTTTAGAAACTTTACACCACTCTACTTATTTATCCACTTAAATTCATGCCAGATTTATCGATATTTTCCACTCACCTCCTCAAGCCATTCAAGGACATGTGGCCAATTTTGTCCGAGGGCATAAAATCCAAACCGAGCAGCATAACAGAGTTCTGTAAGCTCCCACAAGTCTGTTTTTCCAAGGCCCATGCGAATACACTATCTAAAAATGCCCGACAGAGTGTTCTTGAAAATTGACCTCCTCTTCAGAAGTTGCAATATGCCTCATTGACCAAAACCCTAGTGTCGGAGATACTGCAACAAATGGTTTTATGGTCGATGGAATGATAGCGTAGGGGGGCTACTTGTTGAAACCTGGTGCTCTGAATCCAATGCAACTGTCAGTTCATGCATCTAAGTCTCGGTTTGAGTTTTATCATTATTTGCAACTCGCCTCCTCAAGCCATTTAGGGACATGTGGTCAATTTGGTCTGGGGGCATAAAATCCAAAACGAGCAACATAATAGATTTTCGTTAGCTCCTACAAGTATGTTTGGCCAAGGCCCAATGTGATTACACTAGCAAAAAATACTCGATAGAGTGTTCTTAAAAATTGACCTCATGTTTAGAAATTGCACTATGCCTCATTGACCAAAACCCTAGTGTCGGAGATACTCCAACAAATGGTTTTCCAGTAAACATAATGATAGCGTAGGGGCCCCACTAGTTGAAACCCGGTGCTTTGAATCCAACGTAACTGACAGTTCATGCATCCGAGTCTCGGTTTGATTTTTATCACGAGATGCAACTCGCCTCCTCAAGCCATTCAAAACATGTGGCCAATTTGGTTTGGGGGATTAAAATCCAAACCGAGCAGCATAATGGACTTTCGTAAGCTCCCACAAGTCTATTTAGCCACCTTACGCCACTCTACTTCTTTAACCACCTAAAATCATGTTTCATGGCTACAACCATCTATGATACTCTTTATTGAATTTACAGCCTTTATTATGTGTGATGCAACTCAAATTTCTTTGTATATTGAGTATGTACCAACATGTCCTCCATCAAAATGAAGGGGCCAACAATGTAGAAATTTCAATACAAATTATGTATTTCCTGGATTCTCCTGATCTAACAATTATATGCCACTATTAAATACAGAATCACTTCTACAAATATTCTTGCGGAATTTAAAACACGATCGCCAATTGAAATATCAAGACTAAATATCAATCGCACATAACAAAGATGTTTTACCGGGAAAGAATAAAGATAAAAACCCCACTATCATATATTATGTGTATCATGGATCATAAAACAATATCATACAAAACTCTAATCCAAGATCTCTCAGTACAATACAATCATCTCACACTGTCATACAAAAATCAGCAAATACATGTGCCAATTCTCTGCCTCCAGATAGCCTGCCTCCTCTGTGCAATCCCTGCAATGGAATACCTGCAAATGAATTTGAATTCCTCTTGCCTAGGTTGCGCATTGCTCATGGGAACATCCACTGTGTGTGTGATTACATGAGTGCACTTCACTCAAATCACAACTGATAGCCAAACTATCCCTTTTACCTGTTATCTCAACTAGGTCTCCACTGGATCTGACATGCATGTAGTTAACAGTGGTAAATTTTCAGTTGCATGTGAGATCACTGATTGTGAATTAATTAATAATTAATTCACTGAACTCTCACTAGTGTAAGTTCAGTTACAACTAGTACAATTGATCTTAACTCACTTAACTGAGTTAAACTACTTCACAACTCACATAACTACACTTATAACTCTATTACAACTTCAAGACACTTAGTTACAACTAATTCAACTTCCATGTCCCATCAGTCAACCTTTGGACTCAAATTTCCTATAGCTAACTGATTTTCCATTTCAGTTAACTATTTTCAAGTAATTATGAGATAATAGATTAATATTTATTGTCCAATTTATTTAAGGGAAAAATAAATTAGACACACATTTCTTATTGAATTTTCAACACTCCCTCTCAACAAGAAAGGGATTATCCTTCACCCCAATCATGCCTATATGGTATTCGAATTTTCTCCCGGTGAGCACCTTCATCAGAATGTCTGCATCCTAATCTTTCGTAGGAATGTACTGAAGCAACATGATCTTCCATTGCACACAATCTCTGAGATGATGATATCGGGTATCTATATGCTTAGATCTATCATGAAACACGGGATTAATCGAGAGTTTAATGTAACTCTGATTATCACAGTGAATCACTGTCATATCTAAATGAGAACCAAACAAACCAACCAAGATCTTTCTCATCTAGATAGCCTCACATGCAGCTTGACTCGCTGCCATGTATTTTGCTTCCGCTGAATTGAGTGCCACGGATCTTTGCTTCCTGTTGTACCAAGAAACAGTTGTAGATCTGATACTAAAGATCCCCCCTGATGTGCTTTTTCTGTCCGTTGGGTTGCCCACCCAATATGCATCCGTGAAGCCATGCAACTTCACCTCATCCATATGTCTGTACCATAAGCCATACTCATATGTTCCCCTCAGTTATCTCAGGACATGCTTACCCACCTTCCAAAAGTGATTGGTAGGCTTAACCATCACTTAACTCGACTCATTAACCGCATAGAAAATGTTTAGTCTCGTGTTCACTAGATACATTAGCGAACCCACTAACTGTCGATAGACAGTAACATCCATTACCTCTCCAAAAGTAGCATCCTCTTTCCTCCAGTTTTCTGGAAGAGGAGTATCCATGGGTTTGCAGCCCTCCATGTGAAACTTACCCAGTATCTCCTTTTCGTACTTGCCTTGAGACACAAAAATTTCACCATCTCGCTGCCATATTTCCAATCCAAGGAAATAATGAAGAAGGCCCAAATCCTTCATCTTGAACTCCTTTGCAAGGTCCTCCTTGCATGAGTGTATCAGTTTCTCATCACCAATTAGTATTAAATCATCAACATAAAGAACAATGATTAAAATCTTACTCTCCACCACAATTTGGTATAGGTTTTCATCTGCTTCACTTTTGGTGAAGCCCAGTCCAGTGAAATAGTTGTCTATCCGAGTGTACCAAGCACAGGGTGCTTGCTTCAGCCCATACAACACTTTCTTAAGTCTGCACACATGCGACTCCCTGTCAAAGGTCTCAAAACCTTCTGGCTGCTCAATGTACACTTCTTCCTCAATGATCCCATTCAAAAATGCAGTTTTAACATCCATCTGATGCATGCTCTAGCCCATCTGTGCTGAGAGTGCAAAGATGGATCTTATGGAAGAGTACCTTGCGACAGGTGTAAAGGTATAAACATAATATATCCCCTTGATATGTGAGAATCCCTAGGCCACAAACCTGGCCTTGTATTTCTCCACACTCCCATCAATAGATTTCTTTACCTTGTAGATCCATCTTGAACCTACCACTAATTTGTCGACCAGTCTTGGGACAATTTCCCATGCACTGTTTTTTACAATGGAGTCATACTCCTCCACCATTGCATCAACCCAAGTGGGATCCTGCACTACTTCATGAAAGGAAGATGGTTCAGTTACAATACATTTTCTCATGAGAGTCATGTATCCAGTAAATTGGTCAGGAGACTGTCTCTGTATGCGCTGTGAAGTAGGGGATCCTACATTTTGTGCATCATCTAGTCTCAATCTATCAGCTTCTATGGTGTGCTTTCTGCCATTTTTTATGGATGGATCTGCTTGAGTGGCTTCCTCCACTCCATGAACCTCCTCATGTAGTTGATCCACATCTTGAGACTCATATTTGGGAACTAGCAGTTCCTCCTCTACATGCAAGTCTAGCTCCCTCTCAAGCAACAACCGCATGGCTTTCCCCTCATCGAATTTTATATCTCGTCGCATAACAGTCATCTTACTGTTAGGAAAATACACATGATAATTATGGGGTGTTTCTGTGTACCCCACAAATATCCCAACTTCAACAGTCAGTTCCATCTTCTTCCTGGCATCCTTGGTCACATGCACATAAACAGATGAGCCAAAAATCTTAAAATGAGAAACATCAGGTTTCTTACCAGTGAAATCTTCTTCAGGTGTACTCATGCCAAGTACTCTATGAGGAAAATGGTTTTTCACATAAACTACAGTGTTGCATGATTCCACCCACAAATGCATTGGTAGGCCCTAATCATGCAACATCGCTTGCGATGCACCCACAATTATTTTGTTCTTCCTCTCTGCGACCCCATTTTGTTGTGGGTTATGAGGCGTTATGAGTTCTCTTCGAATTCCTTCTTTGCTGCAGAATTATTTGAATTCATTAGATATTTATTCTCCACCATTATCGCTCCTTAGAGCTTTCACTTGCTTCCCCAACTCTTTCTCCACCAATTCTTTAAACTCACAGAACTTTGAGAATGTTTGATCCTTTTTCTGCATGAAGAAGATCCAACATTTATGAAAAAATTCATCAACAAAAATAACATAATACTTATGTTCTGTTGTTGAAGCAACCGAGAATGGTCCACACACATCTGTGTGAACTCTCTCCAGGATCACCAAAACATGGTTCTCCTTTTCATGAAAGGTGGACTTTACATACTTCCCCATGGTGCAACCCTTGCACTGATCTAACTGAGCAAGTGTTTCCATTGGAAGTTCAGTAGATATTTTCTGCATGATATTTAGATCTCCATGATGAAGATGGCCCAATCGCCTGTGCCATAATTCGCCCTCATCCCGGCTCACAACTTTTTTTTCCTTGGCCATCATGGAAGTGCAGCCATCTACCTCCATATTGTAGAGATTCTTAACTTGAATCCCTATCCTCTTGACTTGACCTGTTGTTTTATGTCACATAAAATATTTTCCACCGCTGAAAACAACGTCATAGCCTATGTCCTCCAACATTGTGACTGAGACCAGGTTTTTCTTCAGACCTGGAACATGCATAACATCTTTTAATTGAAATGGTTTACCTGACTCCCTCTAAAAGGTAATGGAACCAATTCCATTCGCATTGTATCGTCCATCGTCTCCTATCTCTATATGCATTTTGAGATCTTTCTCCCCCCAAGTCACTGAAAATATCCTTATCTCCCGTCATGTGGAAGGAAGCGCCACTATCCAAATACCACATTGATCCTAATGCACTTGATGCCATTCATGCAGTCAAAGAGAATTCAAGTTCAAATTTTGAGGCAGGGGCCTCACCAGATGCATCTCCAACAACCTTCTTGTTCTTCTTCTTCTGTGGACAGTTAGTAGTGAGATGCCCATGTTCGTGACAGTGAAAACACTTCACATTGGACAAATCTAGCTTCTTGACTTTAGACTCAGATTTTGAATGGAATTTCTTCCCCTTCCCTCTCCTTGACTTGGTAGCCAAAGCACAATCCACTTCATCATCATGCTTTGATGAATATCCATCTCTGGTGTTCTGCCTGAACTCCTCCTGCACTAGATCCGACCATAGTCATTCCCAATCTAGCATTTTTTCTGTTCCATTGACAGAGACTTGATAACTGTCCCAACTCTTGGGAAGTCCTAGGAGAGCCAATCTCACCAAATCATCATCAATGAAATTTATTCCCACAGTCCCCAGCTCATCCCGACATTGGACAAACTTCATGAGATATTTTGGAATGGAGTCACCCTTCTCCATCTTGATCTTCCTGAGTTTATCTTTGAGCGCCAATTTCCTATGGTCATTGTTGTTTTGGAATAGATCCGTCAAAGTCTTCCACATTGCATGTGGTGTGGATTTCCCATGGAGGCTTGAGACAATATGGTCTCATACTCCCTCAAACAGAATCCTCCTCACCTTTGCCACTTTCTTTTTCCATGCATCAAGATTTGTAGTGTCTGCAGCATCTGACTTAGGAACATTTTTTTCAATGAATTACTTCAAGCCATTGTCTTTGAGTATTGCATCCATCCTGTCCTTCTAATAAATGTAGTTTGAGTTACCCTCAAGTGCATACTCTAACCTCAATCCATTGAAAGCCATTTCAATCTTGAATCAGTTGTAGCACCAAGAAAGTCTTTCTGCAAATTCGAATTCTATCCAATCACAAACTCAACTTCTGCAATCTTCTGCGCTCTGATACCATGTAGAAATTTCAATAAAAATTATGTATTTCCTGGATTCTCTTGATCTAAAAATTATATGCCAATGTTAAATACATAATCGCTTCTACAAATATTCTTGCAGAATTTATAACACGATCGCCAATTGCAATATCAAGAAGAAAGATCAATCGCACATAACACAGATGTTTTATCGAGAAATCATAAAGCTAAAAACCCCACTATCATATATTATGTATAACATGGATCCTGAAACAATCTCATACAAAACTCTAATCCAATATATCTCAGTACAATACAATCGTCTCACACTGTCATACAAAAAACAGCAAATACATGTGCCAATTCTCTGCCTCCAGACAATCTGCCTCCTCTGTGCAATCCCTGCAATGGAATACCTGCAAATGAATTTGAATTCCTCTTTCCTAGGTTGTGCATTTCTCATGGGCACATCCACTGTGTGTGTGATTGCATGAGTGCACTTCACTCAAATCACAACTGATATCCAAACTATCCCTTTCACCTGTTATCTCAATTGGGTCTCCACTGGATCTGACATGCATGTAGTTAACAGTGGTAAATC
>ML782249.1:851516-868551 GCA_009831015.1 Picea engelmannii
TAACTACACTTATAACTCTGTTACAACTTCAAGTCACTTAGTTACAACTAATTCGACTTCCATGTCCCACCAATCAACCTTTGAACTTGAATTTCCTATAGCTAACTGATGTTCCATTTCAGTTAACTATTTTCAAGTAATTATGAGATAATAGATTAATATTTATTGTCCAAATTATTTAAGGGAAAGATAAATTAGACACACATTTCTTGTTGACCTTTCAACAAGCTTGTACCACACTTGTTGACTCACCCTTGAGTCAATTCTATCTTGTTTCCCCAAATGAAGTGCCCAGCTATGGGATAAACATTAAGATAAACATATCCTGACCCATGAACTAATATATAATCAAGCACTTTACCAGCACATATGATAGGTAAAATGAATATAGGTTTGACTCACCATAAGCAACATTGAACATGTTTTTTATATGTACATATTAGACCTAGTTTGGAGAGTGTAAGTTCCTCAGATTGTTATTTCCAATAGGAGATACTATGAGTCTTACTGAGATTTACTCATCATGCATCTATGTTACTGTTGTTATCTAAATTGAGCACCTAGGGTTGTTAATGTTACTACCCATTTTTCTAATGGTTGTAGAACAACTACCAGGTGTAACAACATTTCATCCCTAGAAGATGGTTTCCTAGTTCCTTGATAGACATCGCAAGATTGAGAATATTATAAGTATTTCATGATGGCTCTCCCATAAAATTCTAAGTAATTTAAGATCCATAATGCAACATCAAAGGATGCCATATACCATGATCTTGTACAAATGACCTATTTATCTAATAGTTGGTCACACAAAAAACCAATTGTTTTTTTCTATGTTGTCAAGTACCCTTGTGGCACAACACCTATGGTGAGAAAAATAATTATTCCATTCAAATAATTTGGTACTATGTCATGTCACCAAACATTTGCTATGTCACATGTTCTCAAAGTTGAGACCCTATGAGATAAAACCATTGCATTATATCTTGACTTCCAAGGACATTTGGTAGGAAGTGAAGACTTGGTGCAATATCAACACCATCAACACATACATAGATGACTTCTTCCTCTTTCTAAAGAAAAAGAAAAGTGAAGACAATGATGAATTCCAAAGGGTTCTCATCATGGTCCGTGACCTACTACTCCCCCTGACCTTTATTTCACAAAAGAAACACAAAGATGTGATGGAAGGAAAATCGAAAAGTCAACAATTCCTCAATCTAAGTCTTGTTTTTCATTATATTCCTAGTTTCAAGTCGCAACCCAAACCATTTCGGGGACTCTTGGCCAATTCCTTCTCAAGGCATAAAATCCTAATGGAGAAGCATTTTTTAGTTCCGTGAGATGTTGCAAGCTTGTTTAGGTATGGACTAGGTGACCACATTATCGATCTTCTCCTGAGGGATGGTTTCATAAATTGGACCCCTTAATCCAAATGTTTCATTTCTTCAAACTGAGCAAAACACTAGTTCTCGGAATAAATGAGTAGAGAAACTTCTGAGGCATGGCACCCAAGAGTGAGGGGTAATCTAGCTAAAATCCTATCCCAGTAATCCATCAGAGTCAACAATTCCTCAATATGAGTCTCAGTTTTCTTTTTATTCCCAGTTGCAAGTCGCATCCCAAACCATTTCAAGGACTCTAGGCCAATTCCTCCTCAGCGCATAAAAACCTAACGGAGCAGCATTTTTGAGTTTCCTGAGATGTTGCAAGCATGTTTAGGCATGGAATAGGTTACCACATTATCCATATTCTCTCGAGGGACAGTTTCATAAATTGGACCCCTTAATACAAATGTTGCATTGCTTCAAACTTAGAAAAACACTAGTTCTTGAAATCAATGATTAAAGAAACTTCTGAGGCATGGAACCTAGGAGTGATGGGTGATCTAGTTGAAATCCTATCCCATTAATCCATCGGAGTCGACGGTTCCTCAATCCGAGTCTCGGTTTTCGTTTTATGTCGAGTTGCAAGTCGCATCCCAAACCATTTCGGGGACTCTTGGCCAATTCCTCCTTATGGCATAAAAACCTAACGGAGCAGCATTTTTGAGTTCCATGAGATGTTGAAAGCTTGTTTATGCATGGATTAGGTGACCACATTGTCCATTCTCTCCCGAGGCATGGTTTCATAAATTCGACCCCTAAATCCAAATGTTTCATTTCTTCTTACTAAGAAAATCCCTAGTTCTCAAAATCTATGAAAAACCAACTTTTGAGGCATGGCACCTGGGAGTGAGGGGTGCTCTAGCTGAAATCCTATACCAAGAAACCAACGAAGATGATGGTTCCTCAATCTGAGTCTCAATTTTCATTATATGTCGAGTTGCAGGTCGCATCCCAAACCATTTTGGGGATTCTTAGTCAATTCCTCCTCAGGGCATAAAAACCTAACGGAGCAACATTTTTGAGTTCCGTGAGATGATGCAAGCTTGTTTGGGCATGGAATAGGTGACCAGATTTTCCATCCTCTCCTGAGGGAATGTTTCATAAATTGAATCCATAAATCCAAATGTTGCATTGCTTCTTACTGAGCAAAACCCTAGTTCTCAAAATCGATGAAAAAAACAACAAGGCATTGGACCTGGGAGTGAGGGGTGATCTAGCTGAAATCATGTCCTAGTGATCCATCGGATTCGATGGTTCCTCAATCAAAGTCTTGTTTTTTGTTATATTCCCAGTTGCAAGTCACAACCCAAACCATTTCGAGGACTCTTGGCCAATTCCTCCTCGGGGCATAAAAACCTAACAGGGCAACAATTTTGAGTTATGTGAGATGTTGCAAGTTTGTTTAGTAATGGACTACATGACCACATTTTACATCTTCTCTCAAGGAATGGTTTCATAAATTGGACCCCTAAATCCAAATGTTGCATTGCTTCTTATTGAGAAAAACCCTAGTTCTCAAAATCGATGAAAAAAACAACTTATGAGGCATTGGGCCCGGGAGTGAGGGGCACTCTAGCTGAAATCATATGCCAGGAATCCAAAGGAGGCGACAGTTCCTCAATCTGAGTCTTGATTTTCGTTATATTCCTAGTTGCAAGTCGCATCCCAAACCATTTTGGGGACTCTTGGCCAATTCCTCCTCAGAGCATAAAAACCTAACAGAGCAATATTTTTGAGTTATGTGAGATGTTTCAAGTTTTTTTAGGCATGGACTAGGTGACCACATTGTCCATATTCTCCCAAGGGACGGTTTCATAAATTGGACCCCTTAATCCAAATGTTGCATTGCTTCAAACTGAGCAAAACACTAGTTCACAAAATCCATGACTAAAGCAACTTCTGGGGTATGGCACCTGACAATGAGGGGTGCCTTGGCTGAAATCTATCCCAGTAATCCATCAAAGTTGACGGTTCCTCATTCCGAGTCTTGGTTTTCGTTTTATGCCCAGTTGCAAGTCACATCCCAAACCATTTCGGGGACTCTTGTCCAATTCCTCATCAAGGCATAAAAAGATAACAGAGCAACATTTTTGAGTTCCGTGAGACGTTTCAAGCTTGTTTAGGCATGGACTAGGTTACCACATTGTCCATCCTCTCCTGAGGCATGGTTTCATAAAGTCGACCCCTAAATCCAAATGTTTCAATGCTTCTTACTAAGCAAAACCTTAGTTCTCAAAATCGATGAAAAAACAACTTCTAAGGCATTGGACGTGGGAGTGAGGGTTGCTCTAGCTAAAATCCTATGCCAAGAATCCAACGGAGATGATGGATCTTCAATCTGAGTCTCATTTTTCGTTATATGCCAATTTGCAAGTCGCATCGCAAACCATTTCGGGGACTCTTGGCCAATTCCTCCTCGGGGCATAAAACCCTAACAATGCAACATTTTTGAGTTCCATGAGATGTTGCAAGCTTGTTTAGGCATGGAATAGGTGACCACATTGTCCATCCACTCTCAAGGAACAGTTTCATAAATTGGACCCCTAAATCCAAATGTTGCATTTCTTCTTACTAAGCAAAACCCTAGTTTTCAAAATCGATGAAAAAAAAACTTTTGAGGCATTAAACCCGAGAATGAGGGGTGATCTAGCTTAAATCCTATGCCAGGAATCCAACAGAGATGACAATTCCTCAATCCGAGTCTCTATTTTCATGACATGCCCAGTTGCAAGTCGCATCCCAAACCATTTCGAGGACTCTTAGCCAATTCCTCATTAGGGCATAAAAACCTAAGGGAGTAGCATTTTTGCGTTCCGTGAGATGTTGCAAGATTATTTATGCATGGACTAGGTGACCACATTATCCATTCACTCCCAAGGGACAATTTCATAAATTGGACCCCTTAATCCAAATGTTGCATTGCTTCAAACTGAGCAAAACACTAGTTCTCGAAATCAATGAGTAAAGAAACTTTTGAGGCATGGACCTCGACAGTGATGGGTGCTCTAGCTGAAATCCTATCCCAATAATCCACCAGAGTTGACAGTTCCTCAATCTGAGTCTCGGTTTTTGTTTTATGCCTAGTTGCAATTCACATCCCAAAGCATTTCAAGGACTCTTGGCCAATTCTTCCTTAGGGCATAAAAACCTAACGAAGAAACATTTTTTAGTTCCGTGAGATGTTGCAAGCTTTTTGAGGCATGGACTAGGTGACCACATTATCGATCTACTCCTGAGGGATGGTTTCATAAGTTGGACCCTTAATCCAAATGTTGCATCGCTTCAAACTGAGTAAAACACTAGTTCTCGAAATCAATAAGTAAAGCAACTTCTGAGGCATGGCACCCGAGAGTGAGGGGTGCTACCTGAAATCCTATCCCATTAATCCATTAGAGTTGATGGTTCCTCAATCCAAGTTGTGGTTTTCGTTTTATGCCTACTTGCAAGTTGCATCCCAAACCATTTTCGGCACTCTTGGCCAATTCATCCTCACGGCATAAAAACCTAACAGAGCAACATTTTTTAGTTCCGTGAGATGTTGCAAGATTTTTTAGGCATGGAATAAATGACCACATTGTCCATCCGCTCCCGAGGCATGGTTTCATAAATTGGACCCCTAAATCTAAATGTTGCATTGCTTCTTACTGAGCAAAACCCTAGTTCTCAAAATCGATGAAAAAAACAACTTCTGAGGCATTGGACCCATGAGTGAGGGGTGATCTAGTTAAAATCCTATGCTAGGAATATAATGGAGATGATGGTTCCTCTATCCAAGTCTCATTTTTTGTTATAGACCCAACTGCAAGTCACATCCAAAACCATTTCAGGGACTCTTGGCCAATTTCTCCTCAGGGCATAAAAGCCTAATGGAGTAGCATTTTTGAGTTCCATGAGATGGTGCAAAATTGTTTAGGCATGGACTAGGTGTCCACATTTTCCATCTATTCCCAAGGCACGGTTTCATAAATTGGACCCCTAAATCCAAATGTTGCATTGCTTCTTACTGAGTAAAACCCGAGTTCTCAAAATCGATGAAAAAAACAACTTATGAGGCATATGACCCGTGAGTGAGGGGTGATCTAGCTTAAATCATATGCCAGGAATCCAACAGAGATGATGGTTCCTCAATCTGAAACTTATTTTTTGTGATATGCCCAGTTGCAAGTCGCATCCCAAACCATTTCAGGGACTCTTGGCCAATTCTTCCTCAGGGCATAAAAACCTAACGGAGCAGCATTTTTGAGTTTCGTGAGATGTTGCAAGCTTGTTTAGGCATGGAATATGTGACCACATTTTCCATCCACTCCCAAGGCATGGTTTCATAAATTGGACCCCTAAATCCAAATGTTGCATTGCTTCTTACTAAGCAAAACCCTAGTTCTCAAAATCGATGAAAAAGCAACTTCCAAGGCATGGGACACGGGAGTGAGGGGTGCTCTAGATAAAATCCTTTAAAGGAATCCAATGGAGATGACGGTTCATCAATATGATTATGAGTTTTCATTATATTTTGAGTTGCAACTCGCATCCCAAACCATTTCGGGGACTCTTGGCCAATTCCTCCTCAGGGCATAAAAAACTAACAGAGTAGCATTTTGTAGTTCTGTGAGATGTTGCAAGCTTGTTTAGGCATGGACTAGATGACCACATTGTCTATCCTCTCCCAAGTCATGGTGTTATAATTTCTACCCCTTAATCCAAATGTTGCATTACTTCTTACTAAGCAAAACCCCAGTTCTCAAAATCGATGAAAAAAACAACTTCTGAGGCATTAGACCCGAGAGTGACGGGTGATATAGTTGAAATCATATGCAAGAAATCCAACGGAGATGAAGGCTCCTCAATCTGAGTCTTAGTTTTCGTGATATTCTTAGTTTCAAGTTGCATCCCAAACCATTTCGGGGACTCTTGGCCAATTCCTCCTCAAGGCATAAAAACCTAACGGAGCAACATTTTTGAGTTTTGTGAGATGATCCAAGATTTTTTAGGCATGGACTAGGTGACCACATTTTCCATCTACTCCCAAGGCATGGTTTCATAAATTGGACCCCTAAATCCAAATGTTGCATTGCTTCTTACTGAGAAAAACCCTAGTTCTCAAAATCGATGAAAAAAACAACTTCTAAGGCATGGCACCCGGGAGTGATGGGTGCTCTATCTGAAATATTATGTTGGGAATCCAACGGAGATGACGTGTTCTCAATACGAGTTTCAGTTTTCAATATATTCTGAGTTGCAAGTCGCATCTGAAACCATTGCGGGGACTCTTGGCCAATTCCTCCTGAGCACATAAAAACCTAACGTATAAACATTTTTGAGTTCCGTGAGATGCTACAAGCTTATTTAGGCATGGAATAGGTGACCATGTTGTCCATCTTCTCCCAAGGGATGGTTTCATAAATTGGACCCCTAAATCCAAATGTTGCATTGCTTGTTACTGAGAAAAACCCTAGTTCTCAAAATTGATGAAAAAAACAATTTTTGAGGCATTGGACCTGGGAGTGAGGGGTGATCTAACCGAAATCCTATCCCAGTAATCCATCGAAGCCAATGGTTCCTGAATCTGAGTCTCTATTTTTTTTATATTCCTAGTTGCAAGTCGCAACCTAAACCATTTCGAGGACTCTTGGCTAATTCCTCCTCAGGGCATAAAAACCTAACAGAGCAGCATTTTTGAGTTATGTGAGATGCTACAAGATTTTTTAGGCATGGACTAGGTGACCACATTGTCATTCTCTCCTGAGGCATGGTTTCATAACTTTTACCCCTTAATCCAAATGTTGCATTGCTTCAAACTGAGAAAAACACCAGTTCTAAAAATCAATGAGTAGAGCAACTTTCGAGGCATGGCACCTAGGAGTGAGGAGTTATCTAGCTCAAATATTGTGCCAGGAATAAAATGGAGATGACGGTTCCTCAATATGAGTCTTGGTTTTCATTATATGCCCAGTTGCAAGTTGCATCCCAAACCATTTCAGGGACTCTTGGCCAATTCCTCCTCGGGGCATAAAAACCTAATGAAGTAGCATTTTTGAGTTCTGTGAGATGTTGCAAGCTAGTTTAGGCATGGAATAGGTGACCACATTTTCCATCCTCTCCCGAGGCATGGTTTCAGAAATTGGACCCCTAAATCCAAATGTTGCATTGCTTCTTACTGAGCAAAACCATAGTTTTCCAAATCGATAAAAAAAAACAACTTCTGGGTCATGGGATCCGGAAGTGAGGGGTTCTCTAGCTGAAATCCTATGCTAGGAATCCAATGGAGACAATGGTTCATCAATATGAGTCTCAGTTTTCGTTGTATGTCGAGTTGCAAGTTGCATCCCAAACCATTTTGGGGACTCTTGGTTGATTCCTCCTCAGGGCATAAAAACTTAACACAGCAACATTTTTGAGTTTCGTGAGATGTTGCAAGCTTGTTTAGGCATGGAATAGGTGACCAAATTATGGATCTTCTCCCAAGAGACGGTATCATAAAATGCACCCCTTAATCCAAATGTTGCATTGCTTCAAGCTAAGCAAAACACTAATTCTCGAAATCAATGAGTAAAGAAACATCCATGGCATGGCACCTGAGAGTGAGGTGTGCTCTAGCTGAAATCCTATCCCAATAATCCATTGGAGTCGATGGTTCCTAAATCTGAGTCTCGGTTTTCTTTTTATTCCCAGTTTCAAGTCGCATCCCAAACCATTTCAGGGACTCTTGGCCAATTCCTCCTCAGGGCATAAAAACCTAACGGAGCAACATTTTTGAGTTTCGTGACATGTTGCAAG
This sequence comes from Picea engelmannii, assembly GCA_009831015.1. Taxonomy (NCBI): domain Eukaryota; kingdom Viridiplantae; phylum Streptophyta; class Pinopsida; order Pinales; family Pinaceae; genus Picea; species Picea engelmannii. The sequence goes on from ML782249.1 coordinate 859,679, forward strand.
CTTGTTTAGGCATGGAATAGGTGACCACATTGTCCATCCGCTCCCGAGGCATGGTTTCATAAATTAGACCCCTAAATCCAAATGTTCCATTGCTTCTTACTGAGAAAAACCCTAGTTCTCCAAATTGATGAAAAAACAACTTCTGAGACATGGGACCTAGGAGTGAGGGGTGATCTAGCTAACATCCTATCCCAGGAATCCAACGGAGATGACAGTTCCTCAATCCAAGTCTCGGTTTTTGTTATATGTCGACTTGCAAGTCGCATCCCAAACCATTTTGGGGACTCTTGTCCAATTCCTACTCAGGGCATAAAACCTAACGAAGAAACATTTTTGAGTTGTGTGAGATACTGCAAGCTTGCTAGGAATGGACTAGGTGACCACATTATCCATATGTTCTCAAGGGAAGGTTTCATAAATTGAACCCCTTAATCCAAATGTTTCATTTCTTCAAACTGAGTAAAACCCTAGTTCTCAAAATCAATGAAAAACACAACTTTTGAGGCATTGGACCCGGTAGTGAGGGATGATCTAGCTGAAATCCTATGCCAGAAATCCAATGGAGATGACGGTTCCTCAATCCGAGTCTCGATTTTCATTTTATGCTCAGTTGCAAGTCGCATCCCAACCCATTTTAGGGACTCTTTGCCAATTCCTCCTTATGGCATAAAAATATAACGGAGCAACATTTTTTAGTTCTGTGAGATGTTGCAAGATTTTTATTCATGGAATAGGTGACCACATTGTCCAACCACTCCTGAGGCATGGTTTCATAAATTGGACCCCTAAATCCAAATGTTGCATTACTTCTTACTGAGAAAAACCCTAGTTCTCAAAATCAATGAAAAAAACAACTTCTGAGGCATTGGACCAAGGAGTGAGCGGTGATATAATTGAAATCCTATGCCATAAATCCAACGGAGATGACAGTTTCTCAATCCAGGTCTTTATTTTCTTTATATGCCCAGTTGCAAGTCGCATCGCAAAAAAATTCAGGGACTCTTCGCCAGTTCCTCCTTAGAGCATAAAAACCTAACGAAGCAGCATTTTTGAGTTTCATCAGATACTTCAAGCTTGTTTAGGCATGGACTAGATGACCACATTATCCATCTACTCCTGAGTGAAGGTTTCATAAATTGGAATGTTTTATATGTCGAGTTTCAATTCGCATCCCAAACCATTTCGGGGACTCTTGGCCAATTCCTCCTTAGGGCATAAAAACCTAAGGGAGCAGTATTTTTGAGTTCCATGAAATGTTGCAAGCTTGTTTAGGCATGGACTAGGTGACCACATTATTGATCCACTCCTGAGGGACAATTTCATAAATTGGACCCCTTAATCCAAATGTTGCATTGCTTCAAACTGAGCAAAACACTGATTCTCAAAATCCATGAGTAAAGCAACTTATGAGGCATGGCACACGAGAGTGAGGGGTGCTCTAGCTGAAATCCTATCCCAGTAATCCATCGGAGTCAATGGTTCCTCAATCCAATTCTCAATTTTTGTAATGTTCCCAGTCCAAAATGCGAAGAACATTGTGTTTTTCATGTGATTTTTAAACGTTTTCTGGTTGTGGCATTTTGTCAAACACTTTGTAATATTAAGTCTCATCAGTTGCACTGAGGTTTAATATGGTGGGTTTTATGTTTGTTTGCAACAATAATCAAAGAATATATAGCAATGGAACATACCTCAACAAGATGCAAGATCAACAATACAAGAGATAACCCAAAAATACCTCGAATCCGATATTATTCATAATAGAAGAAGACCTTGATACAATGGATCTACAGATATAGTACAAGATAGCTAAGGGCTAGTAGAAAAATTAGGATAACCCTCAAGAAATATCAAGAAGAGAAGATACAAGCCTCCAAAGTCCACATGGCTATCGAAGATGAATGACAACTGACATCTCCACCCAATGTTGGATCAAACCCTCAAACTGGATAAGTTGTGCCCAGTTGGAAAGTTGAATACCCCCAATAATTTAGCCTTGTTGATAAAGGCCTCCAAACACTCTAAAAATGGCTGGAAGAGTAGATCAGACCAAGACCAAACCCTTGGTGAAGTATCAAGTTGAACAGTGAAGTTATGACCATCCAAATGAGCAAACCCCTTAATGGCTTGCGTCCTCCTGGATGACTGAAGACCCAATAATTTGGCCTCTATACTAGAGACCTCCAAATTCTCTCAAAATACATGGAACTAAAGATCAGGTCAAGGGAAAACCCATGGAAAAGTCTCAGGCTGAACAATGAATAACTTACCCTCCAAAATCCAAGATCCTCAATCTGTGGTGTGCCCTCCTCTTTCTAAACCTGTGTTGAGCTCCAATAATTAATATGACAGAAAAACCTCCTCTAGAAAGGGATAGGAAAGGCGCACTAGGCCCTAAAAGAATACCAAAAATTATTTTTCCTCGGACTTCTCCTCTGCCTAGATCAATCTAATATCCTCAAGGTGGTGCGCCCTCCTGCTGGAAATCCCTAAAGTTGCGCTGAAGCTCTCTCTGAACCTGTAACTGATGTAGAAACCTCCTGTAACTAAGTAGACCTGATGTCGAATGGTGAGGGAGGAATATTTCACCTTCGTGACCAAGCTTGGACCAGGTTGGGTGGGATATTTCACCACCGAGCTGATCTATAGGGTTTGTTAAGTAAAAACCCTCAAAACCCCCAAGTGCATGGGCTCATTGGCAAGAAGCCAGATATCAAATGATAAACAACATAATGAAAGAATAGAGGCACGTGTCTCTCTTTTATCCTCCCTGCTCACCTTGTCTTTCCAAGTGACTTTTACTTTATTTAATTATTAATTAATTAATTAAATCACTTTAAATAATTAATTAACCATTTTCCCTCTAAAAAGAACTTTATCCCTCCTTGTGGCTTCCCTGGCCACTGAAAGTCACTTCTCATCATCCTATCCTGTAGTGGTATTCCTCTCGATTCCAATGAGCTATTACACTAAGAGTTTCCTCCAAGTATTATGCCCAATATGACTTCCTTAGTGAATTTAATTAACATATAGCCCAATGTAACTCAAAATTACGGAAATCATCGGAATGCAATAGAACCAAAACCAAGCTATGTAGAATGGATCATGATGATGAAATAAAATGAGCAATGCAATTCGAACCCTAAAAAACCCCTCAATAGCCCTCGTACTCTCTATAACCTCCATCTAGATACTCTGGTCATCATAACACTCTACAATATAATGATGTCCCAAAGTGGGGAGATTACAGTCCTCCCTGCTAGAATATTGTTTGTCCTCAATCAATAACTGAATTAGTCCATATATAATATCGGGGTCCCATGTCCACATGTGGGACACACAATAGGCTCCATCCAAAGATGAACTACCACGCACTCTACCCCCTGGATCCCATATGAGGATGTAAACTACAATACCATGTGAAGCATAATCCTGTAACATATCAACACCATGAGTCCCCTGCAAATGACACATGGCCTCATCTCAGAACGAGTCCATCCTCCAAGTCCATATCAAGACCAACACGGTCTCCACCAACTACAAATGTTGTTTCCATAGTGATGTATTGCAAGACCTCCATGAATCACCCTCAAGTGACATGCTCTCCTCAACATTGAAGCTCAATGGAAAGTCAAAATAACTTTCCCCTACAAGGGTCCACTCGCCTCCATCACTCAATGAAATGCTCAACCCTGCAATACCCGGGTCCCATGCTAGTATCTACAAAACATCACCACGTTGGTGTTTCACTACTCTGATCATGATTGTCTTCTCCCCATATACATACTGGATCCCCCACTCCTGGATCATCAAGCTAGAATACGTGTGAAAACTGGACCTGTTGTCCAGAAGATGCATCGGTAAAAAAACCTTTGTGGAAGTAGTATCTTCCCAACCATCTCCATGCTTGATCATGAGGATCAAAAGGGAGAAACCGTCTTGCTCCATAGAATAAGCCCCTGCAATCCCACTCAAAACAAACCCAAAGTGAAGTATGTGGCTCTCTAGCGCAACTTGGGTCATCATAAGGTGAAACAACCTATTAACAAAATAGACTCCGGGATCCCATGGAAAACTTGGAATTTTATCACTTTCAATACCCACTAACTGCTCATGTGTCATATTGATCATTGTCTGAAGCCCTCCGTGCTCATCCCCATGAGAATATGTATATGTGTCTCCCTATGAGATGTCTTCTATCCCATGGCATAAGATGCTCACCATCACGCACAAAGTCTCAATTGTTTGCCTATGATGATCCACCCCTATCATGTTGTATGTCGTCAAAGTAGTCCTGTCAGGTGGTCTCGACCTAACACCTCTCCATGTCCTCTGCCACAGTTTATCTCCCCCCGTGTTGTTGTCAATGATGAAAGTGTCGAGAAAGGATAACAGAAACATCTGTAGCTGACTGTAGGACTGGAAATTATCATATGCTTTGGTCAATCCCAAGGATTCAACCAAAATCTTGTCCACCGGTACCCATGGTAAATACTCGCATGTAGTCATCACTAAACCCCAATCATCAGGTACAACCGAGGCTAAATCCTCCAACTATTGGTAAACCACTCTCCATCCCTCATCTCTCATGAAATTGATGATATTGTGAAGGTGGTATCTCAGAACTATGTGTTGGTGCAAAGGAGAGGCATATCCATGCTCCCCTAACTATGTCTCCTCCCTGTAATCCAATACATCCCTTTGAATCCCACTGTATCCCTCTACATGTACTTGTGAACTATCACTCACCAATGTATGCTCCTGCATACTCATGTAATTTCTTGTATACTCCTGCAACATCATGGATCCTAGGTGTACTACTGGGTAAACCTCTACATGAAGTTCAGCCAATACCGGGACACAAATGGAACTGTCCTCATAACTGCCCCTGGCTCTGGAGTCCCCATGCGTATGTCATTTCTCGATTGTCTCAAAGATCCTCGTGGAGGGTAGCTCTTGTGACACATGGACATCCTCCTGCATCTTCAGATCATATATCTCCATACCCATCAGTGATCCTGGGTACTCCTCATGCTCCTCCATTAACTAGTGCTCCTCTGCTAAACCACCAATATACTCTAGTAATGTGGCTGAAGGATATATCTGACTCACTACTAAGATAGATGTAGTGGATCTCTGTCTAATATCCTCAAGGAGCTCCTCTAATATGGACTCTGATTCGCGAAGGGTTGTCTGTGTGCCTTCCAAGAATCTTTGTGTGCTCACCAACTCATGAGTGAGTCGGTCCACCTCAACATCCTGCTCCCTCAGTGCCATGTGATACATCTCGCCAACCTCCAATATGTAATCTATGTCCATCAACAACTGCTGGTAGTCGGCCCTCATCATAGTCACTCTCTCCCTAAGAGTATGAAAGTCACCCATGGAAAATCCACCATCTGAACTATCATGTTCCATCGATGCCCTCCAGCAATGATCTGCCACCAATGCATGTGTTTCATCAATGTGTCTAGTGGTTGCCATGATCATGTCCTCACTGACTCTCAATTTTCCTACCAAGTATCGTGACTCCTGAGCACAGTCCTACTGAGGTGTTATCTCACACCCCTCATGGCTAGTGTCAACCATGGAATCCCCAACAACACTCTCCTCAAAAGATAAGGCACTGAACTTCCCACTCTCCACTGTGCTGCTGGGTCCTCCTGTATGCGACTGCACATCATCACCAATTGTTATCTCCCTCTGAATCATATTGTATCTTGTATGAGCAATTGTATCCTCCTGTGAACTCACCCTGCTACTATCATTTGCGTCTAGATCCCATACAGATGTTTCTAGACACGTGCTATGGCCATCCCGACCAATAAGGAGTGCATCCACATCTCTGTCAATCGGTCCTGGAAATAAGTGTCCCATCAAACTGTCAGTCTCCCCAACCCAATCAAACAATGGAGTCTCCAAAAGAATTGACTCACTCTCATCATACTAATACATATGTGTAAGGTCAATTGTCTGCACTTCATGTCTCTCCTCCTCGGTTTGTGGATCCATATGTCCCTGGTGTGCATCCCGCACACAAGGCTCCTCCATCATATCTGAAATTTCACTGATATCCTCATGTGTCGTGGCTATCATGGGTGTCTGAAAAGATGACAAATGTGTCACAGTCATCATAGGAAGCTCATCAGGTCTAGGTGCTAACATGTGTGAATATCCACTAGTGTCACCACTATGTTGAAGTGTAAGGTCATCAACACTATGTGATATGACTATTGAAGCACAGTTTATATCATCCTATCCATCCAACTATCCCTCCAATATGCAACGGTCACTATCCTCCCCAATTGCGCAAGAGTCACTAGCCTCCTTGAACTTCTCTAAATATGAGTCTATGGTTGCATCCCCTGTTGGAAAATGTTTAACAGGTAGCATATGCTTGTCATTGATGGAAAGTACAGCAATGAAGATGGCATGAGTACAGGAAGAATGTAACAGATGGGCACCAGAAGTATTTTGGGAAGACGCTGCAGAGCAATCTCGATAAGATCAGAAGAGATAGTGCAGAGGATGTTTGGCATGTTTTACAGGCAATATGTGCTTTTCATTGATGACAAGATCATAGTATGTAATGAAGGAAAAACAAGGACAAAGTAAGCTCAGGAGGAATTAGCGCAGAGTCGAACGCAGTGCGTGCAGGTGCGCACCAGGGATGAGGTTAACTCACTGCCAAAGCTCAAGAGAGATAGCGTACTCAGGATCTTAGGTGGATCAAAGGTCGAGGCCTTTGACACTTAGAAATTCTCCCAAGCAAGGAGTATGCGTAAGCTAGGGAGGAGAAGCGTCAGTGATCATTGGATCCCATCCTGAATTCCCGATGGTCGTCAGATCTGAATGTAGACAAGAAAAGCGCGTTGAAGAGGAGGACAGATCTTAGGCATTAGATCCAAGCACAGGATCTGACCACCGTTGGATCATGGAGAACCTGCATGTTCTTTAAAGTGCAAGGAGTAGTGGGCTCACAAAATCCCGAAAGAAGGAGGATCATCCATCTTCAGGCAGGACACATGGAAATAGATCGTCATTTCATTGACTGGAGAGTCAAAGGAACAGAGTTCCCTAACCTCTCGAAATTGTGATATACGAAATCACAATTTAATCTGAGTCGTCAGATTAAGGTTGAATTTGGACCATTGATTCTAGTCCATGTCGGAGTTTCGGGGATCAATATTTGGAGATGTCAAAGATTATTAACATCAAGAATCTCGATATCGCGATATGCGAAATCGCGATTTAATCTGATCCGTCAGATTAAGGTTGAATCTGGGTCGTTGATCCCAATTCATTTCGATGTTTCGCGGATCGAGTGTTGGAGATGTCAAAGATTTTTAACAACAGGAATCTCGATATCGCGATATGCGAAATCGCGATTTAATATGAGTCGTCAGATCAAGATGTGATCTGGACCATTGATCCGACTCCTTTTTGGAGTTTCGTGGATCGGGACTTTGAAGTGACAAGAACACTGAACATCAAGCATGTCGAAATCGCGAAATGATCTGAACCATCAGATCAAGTGTTGATCAGGACCGTTGATCCCACGCCATTTCGGGGTTTCAGGGATCGTGACTTGGAGAGGCAAGAACTCAATGCAACCAGAGTGTCGAAATCACGATTCAATCGTAGTTGTTGAATCAAGATCAGATCTAGACCATCGAATCATAGGACATGTGGCAAGCAATCGAAATTTCATTGACTTGGGGTCAATGGAGCATAGTGTTGAAACTCATGAAATGAGAAATCGCAAAAGTGATTTATGCATAAGTGCATGGTCATAGCCATTGGTCACATCGATGGAAGATGGAAGTAGAAGCTAGAGGTGCTAAGCTTGGCCACAGAAATGTCGAAATGAATGCAAGATCTAATAAAGTTCATCCAACGGCGCAGATAAACCTAAAGGAGATCAGAGGGCTACTGATGCACGACACAGTGAAACTGCCAGAAACCATTGATGGTGTCTGCCAGAGAATTCGAAGAGACCTCTGTGTGATCACCAGAGAATATGAAGAGTCTCCAAGCTTCGTCCAGTGAAGGAAGACTATTCTTAGAAGGGATTGACAGATGGATGAGCGTTGAAGCCTGTAGCTGAAACAGAGAGGGTGAGCTCAACTGTAACAGAGAAGATGAAGAGTCTCAAACTTCTAGAGAGGCTGAGGAATCTCAGGAGAACACCCAGTGATGTTGGGTGCATGGTGGGAACCACCAGAGAAGTTGAAGAGTCACGATGATGATCAGACAGAGCACTCAATTTGTGGAGGAATTTGGTGTGGAGTGAGCATGCAGAGGTATTGCGGATATTGCATGCACAAAGACAACAGAGACTATAAGAAGGTGGATCAAAGAAGTGATGTTATTGTTGTCACTGTGGAAGAAGAATTGAGGTGTGTACAAGGAGGCAGAGCGCAGGAGCAATAATGCACAGTAGAGGAATGTTGCATTGAAAGAATATGGCGCAGAGAGCATAAAATGCAGAAGAATAGAATGTGCAAGGGGTGTGCAGAAGACACTAATGCAGACAGGGCAGAGCAGTGTAACATAATAGCGACAAGGCTGGTAAGCCATTGAATAACTTTATACCATTGTAATAAGTTTTAGTAACAAGGAATTTATATTTCAGAGAGGTTGGGAGGTGCTAGGGAGGACTGTTGTCCTCAGAGGTTCAAGTGGGTGCTTGAACACAGGGAGTTGTAGCTTCCATCTGGTGGCAGCCATAGAAACTAGGGTGGTAGGGTGGTGCAAGGGAGAACTCTTGTTCTCTGTTATACAGGTTGGTGCCTGTATGATTGGAAGTTGGTGCTTCCATCCAGTTGGTGTTGGAAACACTCAGGGAGTTGGTGCTTCCTTCTAGTTGGTGC